>JAFIRS010004268.1:0-93468 GCA_018342105.1 Gonioctena quinquepunctata | reverse complement strand
TCATCTCATCGAACAAACATTCAAATCATAGACTGTAGCATGGAGGACATCTTGACTCAAGGCATTCAAGTAAGAGTTCAATCTCTCGATGGCTGTATTGATGTCCATGGCTTCCGTCCAACATTGACTCGAGTAATGCATCCACATATTGAAAACTGAAACGAAAAAAAGAATTGTCAATATATTCCATTGATATTCAAATAATTTTACTTACATGAGAAAAATGTGATGCTCCAAATATAGTACTTCTACACTGAATGTTATTTTTTAATGGAGAAATATCTATATTCAACATAAAATCACTATATCCTAACTATTAATATATAAACAATATTATCATTTAATGTAGTTGAATTCTACTAGAGGTCGAGTTCTCAAACTTCCTGCTACTTGTGGACTCTGACCCAAATATGTTATTGTATATTTGAAATCTGAAGCATTTATGCAACTGACATCGTCCGCATTGAATTCATCCGAAATACTTTTTGACAGCCATGATTTGAATAAAGTATCATTATCATCACGTAATGTCATTAGAATAGATCTCCCATATCGGGTTATACAAATCGTCATACCAAGTATGTTGAAAGCTTTACCGATGGGTAATGATGATATTGGTCTTTATTCAAAAGCTCCCACCCTCTTTTCAATTATTGAAGAATTGATTCTCTTCAAATCCACAACTTTTGGAAGAAAAGACATAGTAAGACTGTATGAAAAAATATAGATTATTTCACCTTATAAAAAATACACTCACTGAATTGAGAAACTTCTCGTACTCTGTATTCACTCTGATGATATTATCTAACATCTGATTCCTCATCAACGACTCCACACATTTTTATAAGAGACATCCCCACCCCATTTCCAGTAGATGGGAGTGTGAAGGTCAGTGCGCTTGAACATCAACACATTCATCAATACTCGCAGTTCACTCCTACCTCTCTCACAGGATGAACGCCCTCCTCGCTTGGAGAGTGCAAGGATTCATGAAGGTCATGACCACACAGAATATGTATGCCTACACCACAGCTTTAGTTAAGGTCAAACAAAAATCGAGATCAAATCTTGAGGTTGCCGAAACAATCCCAACATCAAAACTCAAGGTCAAATCTCAAAGTCTAAACTTAATGTTATGAATCTCAAGGTCAAACTCAAGGTCAAGTCGAATCTCAAAGTCGACCAAACCCAATGTCAAAACTCAATGACAAATCTCAAAGTCAAATCTCAAGGTCAAACACACACCACATTGCACACCTGCAACCATTCAAGGTCACACGTGACGTCATAGTGGTGGGGGGAGAGCCAGAACCGGCTTAAATCTCCTACTCACATTTTTATGAGCTTCGTCGCCAAATTTTGTGATATTTTATAATTGAGAAAATTGTAATGAAGTATAAATAACTCGTATATTTATATATATATATATATATATATATATATATATATATATATTGATTTTCCGTTAAAGCCAGGTTTTTTATTCCACAATAAACTTTGATTGAATACTTATATAGAGACACACGGACGACTACAGAAATAGAAGTGTTGCTCTGCTGGTTGGAAATCATTTTATGAGTTTGATTAATGCTGATTCAGAACTGTTTGAATTTGAAATTCAAATTGGATTGGGAGAACTGGAATATTTTCGAGATAATGAATTTGATTTGGTTCGAAAACATGTTGATCTCTGTTCAAGATGGATTCATTAGTCCAAATATTCATTTTGTTATAAAGAAAATTTGGTTCTTGAAAAATAACTTCGAAAATGTTTTCATGTAGGACTGCCGTTTTGTTTTTTTGTGGAAAAACGATTCTGTTTTTTATGGCTCCAGTCTAAAAGTTGTTCGTTCGTTAATAAAAGTTTTGAGTAATCAACAATGATTTTTCTTTGGAACGTCTCAAAAATGTAGTTCATCTGGGACAGTTTCCTGAGCTACTTCGGTTCTAGTGTCTGATATTTCTTTGTCATTTGCATTAAAAATTTTGAATGGAACTTAGCACATTCTTTGAAATATTAATTCTGATTCGCGATAGTGCGTCTGCGTTTTTATTATTTTTTTCGGGTTTATAAATAGTTTCGTAAGAACATTATTCTAATTTCAATCTCCATCTGGCAAGTCTGCTACCGGGATCTTCTATTGAAAATAACCAAGTTAGAGGTCTGTGATCTGTTGAAATAATCTTTCTGCTAAAAAAATATTGTCTAGAATGTTTTACTGCCCATACAATTGCCAATAACTCTCATTCAATTGTAGAATTTCTCGTTTCCGCAGAACATAAAGTTCTTGAGGCATAGGCAAGGGGCAAAATCTTTTCCAATGGGATCTTGCGGAAGTATAGAACCGATCGCGAAATTACTCGCATCACATGTCAGTATAAAAAATTCATTTAAATTTGGATAAATTCAAATTGGACTTCCAAGGTTCATTCTGAGGTGAAATTAAAAGATTTATTTGTAAGAGGGGTATCAATAGTTTTGAAATTTTTGCGAAATTAAGTATGAATCTTCCATATTAACAAGTTAGTCCAAGAAAAGATTTTATGTCTGTGGGATGCTTTGGTTGTGAAAACTTTAAAATCTACTTCTTCGAGATTTGGTTCTTCTCCATCTTAAGTAATTATATTTCCAAGATGAGCGAGTTCTTTTCGTTGAAACTCGCATTCATCAGGTTGAATTTTCAAGTTAGCTTTTTGTTATCTTCTGAAAATTTCAATTAGTCTCGGAATATGTTCATGAATGGTTGCTGAGTATACAATCATATCGTTCATGTATACTAGACAACTCTAGTTTTGGATACCTAGGAGTATATTGTCCATTACGCATTGAAAGATACTCAGAGCATTTTTTGAACGGAAAGGTGTGCGTGAAAATTCATAGTTTCCGTTTTGAAAAAGCAATGTTGGAAATATCAACACATTTTCCACCTCTCAGGTAAAAATCCAAAATAAACAAATTGTAGATATTGATCTCTACTTCCAGATGACGTTTACAGGATTTACATATACGACGATTGCCCTTAAATCGGCGCATTTTGCAAGAGGAGCTCTTGAATTGTTTATAACGCGGATGTGCAGGAACTACACATCCGACAGAAACCATCTTGCGCAAAGTTGAACTCCATGTTATTATCTATCATTTCTCGCAAGACTGTTTGATCAGCTTTAAATTTATAAAAATAATGAATTTTTGAAGAACGGTCTTCTTTTAGAGGTTTCCTCAGAATTTCTCAGTGGAAAATGCAGCGATTCGGCCGCACATAAAAACATTTTGTAGGTTTTTGAATTCTCTACATGAGTGTGAAATGATTCCTTCGAAGGTAGTACAGGTTATTTGCGTCTAAATTTGATTATGAAAACAGCCTCTATTTTTTCTCTATTGGTTGGCCTAAGTATTTTTTTTTTGACATAAAAATGTAATTATAAACGTAAAATGAAGCCTGAAGAAGTCTCCTGTCCGGGATGAAACGAAGCATTTAATCCAACAGTTCATAAATACCCAGAATCCTACTTCCAAGTGGAAAAAACCCATATATATATATATATATATATATATATATATATATATATATATATATATATATATAATATATATATATATATATATATATATATTTATATATTGTAATGTTGCGATGATTGTGGTTTTGTTTTTATTTCATATTTATTTGTTCATTCATTTACCACAACCAGACATCATAACAAAAATATTTTTTTTCTTTTGTTTTACTATGTTCTTCTATCTTCAAAATCTTCAAACCAGTTCCCTTTTGGATTTAATTCAATATATATTGACAAATGAATACCCATATAAATATTGAATATCCCCGGCTATGCATTTTACCTTCTTTCCATCTACTCTTTTACTTTATTTCCTTCACCTCAGCTAACTCAATCGGTACGCCTATGGAACCTCAGGAGTGGTTTCTACTGTGGAGCCCTCTGGTCGTTCTTGAAGTCCATTTCAGAAAATGGCAACTGTTATTGCTCAATCTTTGGAAATAAAGCAGAAATTCATCAAAATAATAATTTCCTCTATTCAGGAAAAACTTACTGCCTATTCTGCGATAAATAACCTGATTAGTACTTCATAGCAATTATATATAGGAAATGTGAAATTTAAGCTAGTTTTATAGGTTATGTGGTCAATATAGTAATTCATGAACAGTTCTATCAGAAAAGGTTCTTCAAAAGTTTTGATTCAATTGCACTGCAGTAACTTTTTATGGAAAAAAAAATACCTGTGACTTCTTGTAACGAGAATGTTCAGTATTTCGGATTTCTCCCGTTCTTGGAAACTGCAGCCCCTTTGTCGACTGAGACTTCGCCTCGTACTTGTAAATCTCCCATGAAAAAAGGTTAGATCCCTTGACACCAACATCCTTTGTTTCCTAATCGAATTTTGATTTTCACGCACCTTTTTGTTGCACTTTTCATTATTTTCACCTTTTTGACAGTTTTTATTCGCGAGACATGTCTAACTACCTTCCATACTATATACAAGACATGTAAAAATTATTCTTTTGACGTTTCTGCTTTTCATATTTTCAAAATTCCTAATTTTGCATCAATATCTTTCCTGGCATCTCATTGGCTATTGTGTTAAGTTCCAATTTCATATACAGAATGTTCGAACTCGTAACATTTTATTATCTGCTTGTGCGTTTCAGGAAAACGGTAGAATCTTCAGAAAAACTGTAGAATAACATAGCATAGATTACTTAATGCGATTTTTTTTTTATTTATGGGTTTTTTTAAATTTATAATTCTCATTTCAACTCATTAAATATTCAACGTACTTCCAAACATAACAAATTCCCTAAATTCATATTCAACATTATAATACTAGTTAGTCAAATTTGAATATCAATTTAATTATTCACAAATTATCAATACTACTTCTTTTGTTTCAGGAAACCAACTGTTTTTGGGGGTCCTCTGAAAGAAAGTTCTTCAAAGATAACATCATTCATGACATTTGATATATTTAATATTTATATTTTATACTGATAAATATTTGTCAATATTCATTCGATTTTTATAATTATTGGCACTCCTTTCAATTATACTCAGTTTTAATTATTTTACCTATCTCTTCCTTCAATTATTCTCAGTATTTATATTGAATTGGATATTTTAATAATTTGAATCTCTCAATTCATTTACCTTTATTTTGTGCATATACTCTTTCTCTATACTTCATTCATACATCATTTACTCATTATATTTATTTATAATTCATTAATATACCCTTATTTCAATTATTAATATACCTTTATCATCATCATCATCATCATATTTATTATTATATACTTCATCATTATTATCTTTATTATTTCCACTTTCAGTTATCACATGCATTCTTCTTATATTACTCTTTGTTTCTTTTTATTTTTCTTCAAAATTCATTTTATTTACTATCCATTTCTATATTTTTCCTTCATAATATTTTTTTTTTTTTACTGATCTTATCAATGATTGTTTCAAATTTTATGTTTTTCAGGTAATTTATTGTTGTTCAATATCATTATTTTATCTCTACAATTTTAAATTCATGTGTTGTTTTGTTTCCTCTAGTTTTTTCTCTTATTGGTCTATTTTTTTCTTTGAGTTTATTTTCCATTTTATTTTATTTCATTAAAATGTTTCTGAAACAGTTACTATCTATCAATTTTTTTTATTCCCCAACTTACCTATTAATTAAACCTATAATTGATTATTCCCTAATTTTCATTTTTTTATTTATCTCTCCTTCTATGGAATCGTACTTGTTTTGTAACTGCAAGCATATATTTTATTTCAAGAATTTTCAATTGAAATTTTATGTTTATATTTCCAACTATTTTCTTCTCAAAATTTTAAATTTTATTTGTATTTGATAGTCATTTTCATCCAAATTCTTTTCTATTTTTATTTTTGACATTTTAATACCATTATTATTATTTTTATTATATTTCTTTCTTTCTCAAAATTGTTATTAGGCATTTTTATGTCATTGATTTCCATTTATTTTATCATTTATGTTCCCTTTTTGCATTTCAAAATTCATTTTCGCCATTTTCTGTCATATATTTTCATTATTGTTACTTTATCATTCATTTTTCCATTTTTGCATCTCAAATTTTTTATTAATCACGTTCATATTATCTATAAACTCATTATTTCTGTGATCAAGATTCATTTTTATATCTTGTATTTGTTTTTTTTTCTAATAAATGTTACTAACATCTGTTTTTTGTATAAGTACTCCCTGAAATTATTTCTCACTACTTGTTTCAAATGATTTACATATTTCTTCTGTCTTTCTTTGAAATTTTTTCCATTCTTTCCATATTTCTATTATTCATTGTGTTTTCTTTCATTTCATTTTTCATGATATCTTTCATTTCATTTTTCATTTCTTTCATTTCATTTTTCATTTCTTTCATACTTTCCCTGAAATATTTCATTCCATCTTCCATACTTTCTATTATTCTATCATTCATTCTTTCCATACTTTCTCTATATTCTTTCCATTCTTTTTAATTCACCATTAAACCTTAAATTATCCAGTATTAATATTTTTTTGATTTCAAACAAATGTTTTTCTTTTCAATTTTTTTTGAATTAACACTTGCGTCTAATTATTATTTTGACAATTCTGCTCCACGTTATTGTTATCTCCTCACGTTACTGTTATCGCTGTTATTTCCCTTATTTGCCTCATTTGACTCGCTTTACTGTTATCGCCCCGCGTTGCGGCGCCAATTGTAATGTTGCGTTGATTGCGGTTTTGTTTTTATTTTATATTTATTTGTTCATTTATTCTCCACAACCAGACATCATAACAAAAATATATAATTTTTGTTTCTTTTGTTTTACTTTGTTTTTCTATTTTCAAAATATTAAAACTAGTTCCCTTTTGAATTCAATTTATTATATATTGACAAATAAATACCCATATAAATATTTAATATCTCCTGCTATCACCTTCTTTCCATATACTCTTTTACCTTATTTCCTTCACCTCAGCTAACTCAATCGGCACGCCTATGGAATTTCAGAAGTCGGTTCTACTGTGGAGCGCTCTGGTCGTTCTTGAAGTCAATTTCAGAAGATGGCAATTGTTATTGCTCAATCATTGAAAATAAAGCAGAAATTCATCAGAATAATAATTTACTTTTATCAGGAAAAATTATATATAGGAATTGTGGAGTTATGTGATACTGAAAGTAAAATTTAACCTAGTTTTATAGGTTATGTGGTCAATATAGTAATGCATGAACAGTTCTATCAAAAAGGGTTCCTCAAAAGTTTTCATTTAATTGCACCGCAGTAACTTTTCATGGTTTAAAAAAAAATACCCATGACTTCTTGTAACGAGAATGTTCAGTGTTTCGGATTTCTCCCGTTCTTGAAAACTGCAGCCCCTTTGTCGACTGTGACTTCGCCTCGTACTAGTAAATCTCCAATGAAAAAAGGTAAGATTAACTCAGCATCTGGGATCTTTTATCTGCTATTGTTCTTTATAGTATTTTCCATATTGTCTTGTCATATAACTGTTTTTATAATACATATTGATTGAGTTTTTAATATTTCAATTTTTTTCATTCGGTTCTTAAAAAATTATTTTTCTGTTCTCCTTTGCTTAGCTTGTTGATTTCTTCCCCTTGATACCAACACCCTTTGTTTCCTTCTCGAATTTTCGATTTTCATGCACCTTCTTGTTGCACTTTTCATTATTTTCACCTTTTTGACAGTTTTTATTTACGAAACATTTCTAACTACCTTACATACTATATACAAGACATGTAAAAATCTTTCTTTTGACGTTTCTGCTATTCATATTTTCAGAATTCCGAATTTTGCATCAAGATCTTTCTTGGCATCTCATTGGCTATTGCGTTAAGATCCAATTTCATATACAAAATGTTCGAACTTTTAACATTTTATTATCTGCTTGTGCTCAAAAATATATTAGTAAAATTTGGTTTCTATAATCCTTAAAATTATGCCAATTGCTTATAATGTTGAAAACATGTTTATTTCAAACATAGGTATCGATTAAGGTTTCAGAAAAACGGTAGAATCTTCAGAAAAACTGTAGAATAACAGCATGATTACTTAATACGAAAATTTTTTTAATTATGGATTTTTTTTTTATTTATAATTCTTATTTCAACTCTTTAAATATTCAACGTACTTCTAAACATAACAATATATATAATATATATATATATATATATATATATATATATATATATATATATTTATATATATATATATATATATATATTTTTGGATCAGAATATGATATAAAAAAAATTACGCATACTTGATTTTCTTAGAGTCACTTTTAATATTGTATCTAGGTGGTCATGATCGGACGTAAACTAATCTGAGGACTTCAGGTGATGTCAAATTACAATCGCAAAGTTTCAGTGACTAGTATGATAAATAAGACAAATTGAAAAAATCACATTTTCACGTCCAACTTCAATTTCTCGAATGGCGACCATTTTTCGACAAGCACTTACCAAAAAAGATTTTTTGACGAATCTAAAGAAACTAATTTATTTGCGATTGGATTGAAAATAAGAACATAAATTAAATATTACTAAGGAAAATACTGGATAATAATTTATTTACTCTCGTCCAAGTGTCCCATGGATAATAATTCATTTACTTTCACTGTAGTAAATTTTCAAAGTGCATTCTTCCATGTTCAAGACATATTTCAGGTCGTTCAATTGTTTCTCTCAACACGTTTCGTAATATTTGAGGCGTTATACTTCTAAATGCCCGTCGAATTGTTTCTTCTAAGATTTCAACAGTGGCTAAAGCTGTGGCATTCTAATTCTTCTCTTTAACATATCCCCAAATAAATAAATCGAGCACAGTGAGATCCGATGAGCGGGCAGGCCACCGTACTGGACCATTGATTGCAATAACTTGATTATTAAAATGACCTATTAAGTAATTAAATACTTCTCTGGTATCATGAGGGGGTGATCCATCTTGTTGGAAGTAAATTCGCCGTGAAACTGCTAAAGGTAGATTATTATGATGATCATCGATTTCATTTTGAAAAAAACCTGAGTACCTAACCCCTGTTAACTGACCTTGAAACAATATTGGCCAAATCATTCTGTTTACAACGATACCAGCCCAGACATTGACGCCAAACTTTTCTTGAAAATTGCCCTCCCTCGTTGCATTTTGATTTTGTTGGACCCAGTACCAAGTATTTTGCTTATTGAACATACCATTATTTGTAAATCGAGATTCGTTGGAAAATAGAATGAAGTTGATAAAATTTGGGTTAACTCTCTGATTTTGAAGCAGCCAATCACAAAACGCTTCCCGTATATCGCCATCGTCAGCATACAAATGTTGATGTAATTGATATTCAAATGCTCGTTATCCGTGCTTTTTCAGTATTTCCCTTGCTGATTCGTGACTCATCTGCATTTCTTGACTAATTTCTCTTGAAGACACCGTTTTATCAACCTCGACCATAGCAAGAACCTTAATCTCAGTCTCTTCGTTTATGACAAACCTCTGTTCCGCCTCTCGATATCCTCTTCGCCTAAAACTATTCTCAACATACGGAAAATACTGATGGGCTGTATGTTGCCGCTTGGGATATCTCTGAGCATACGCATACAACTCAGCAGCATTCCTTGAATTTCTATGACATTCTCCAAATCTAGATAACATATCCACTTTTTCACTTTGAGTATACATTATTTTGGAGGAAAATTAAACTGAAATTTAACAAAAATTAAAAAACTTTTAACGTCTGCTCATAAAGCTTATGTCACTGTCATTACCCAACTTAGTATTTTGTTTTCCAAAAAAACTTGATAAAAATAACTGCAAAACATTATGCCTCATGGCTATCCATGCCACACTTGACAAAAGTAAATAAATTATTATCCAGTATTTTCCTTAGTAATATTTAATTTATGTTCTAATTTTTAATCAAATCCCAAGTAAATAAGTATTGTTAGATTCGTCAGAAAGTGCCATTTGAAAAATAATAGTTAGACACGAAAATGTAGGTTTGGCTACTTGTCTTATTCCTATCTATCATACTAGTCACTGAAACTCTGCGATTGTAATTTTCTGATATCACTTGATGTCCTCAGATTAGTTTACATCCCATCATGGCCACCTAGATGCAATATTGAAAGTGACACTAAAAAAATGAAGAAGGCGTAATTTTGTTTCCAAATGTGACATACTGATCCAGAATTGTCTCAGAAATCCAAAGATGTTACAATATACAGGATATTCCATTGAAAAATTCAAAACCGGAGCCAATTCCTGTGAAACCGGAAGTGATCGGAAAGTGAAAAATATGCGAAAATTGTCCTCTTCACATACCATTCACCTATACCAACTCTCGTTTTGATTCACCTAATATTCTAGAAGTAATGACTTGTCCAATAGATTCGTTGACACCCAGTATATATACATATATCTGTTTTTTTTTGTTTCCCCAGAATGAGGGCCTTAGTCAGTTTATGTATTTTTCATTCGATACGAAGTTTCGATATTGTTTATGCCATCTTCAGGTAAATTCTTAAAAATAATGTAAAACATGTAAAGCTAAAAACATAATACGTTACATAATATCAAACAAATACGATTGAAATTGAGAGAGACGTTCAAAACTTAGGTCTCTTCAAATTTTTATCGTATTTGTTTGATGTTATCTAAGGTAGTGTGTTTTTTACTTTACATGTTTTACATTATTTTCAAGAATTAACCTGAAGATGACATGAACAATGTCGAAACGTCGTTTCAAATGAAAAATACATAGACTGACCTTACTCCGAGAAAACAAAGAAAATAAACATGTGTGGTCAAGAAATTGAGAAAAAAAATATATATGAATACTCTCGAATTGATGGTATTTTTGGGTACTGGGGACCAAGATCGGCGAAAATATAACGAAATTTTTTGAGAGTCGTGTTGCGGTGACCTCCCCAATAGGCACTTTTTCTATTGAAATCTTCCTAAAAGATAACCCTCCATCATATGGTTCAGAAAGACTTCCTTAGTATATCGTATTTGAGGACTTGTCGAACAATTTGCTACACGTATCAAGAAGGACGTAAAAAAATGCAAAACATGCGACCAGGCAATTGATTTCAATATATCTCCATATTTACACACGTAGAACAATGAGCAAAGGAAACACTTAGGGTCATGTTGATAATTGGATTAGTTTTACTTTGTAATTCAGTCCTCTAAACATGGCTCTCGTCCTGAAGAAATTGTACATCGGATACAATCAAATTTTCATCGAAAATGCGGGTGAGTTTTTTCATTTTAGAATTTGCTGACCGTGCTCAACGTTTTCGTTGAGTGAAATCTTCATTGCTCGAATTGCTAGATTTTTATCGAACTCATTGAAAAATAACAATAAAAGCAGTGTAATTAAGTCGTTATTTCAGTTGCTTTGATCATTTTGAACACATGAAAAACCCACAATTTCTTCTTACAAACTATATTGATATAATGAAAAACACTATGAACGTTGAATGACGTGATGGCGATTTGTAGACGAATCGCTTTTGAGTAATGAATACAGATTTTAGAGGAAATCTACGCGTGTCAATGTCATGTTTTGTGGTGCCCTACAAAAGTTGTCCTTTTCTGTTGAAAATACCTAACGAAAATTTTCTAAAATAGTTGAAGAAAGAGTGTATGGTGCTGTGAAGAATTTGGCCAAATCTTGAAAGAAAAAATTCATTTCATATATGAATGAATCTGAATAACCAAACAGAGACAATCATTGCCAGGTTATCAGAACCCGTTTTTTGCTCCCAAGATAAAAACAAACTGAAATTATTTCTTTTGCTCCTTGTCAGTGCAGGAGCAAAATATTATTCTGAAGAGATCTGAATATTAAACAATGAATATTTGTCTTGTGGCAATTCTACGGAAAGTGGAATATGTTGTGATGGCTGAAAACATAGTTTTTGTGAAAAATGTGCTGGCCTCTCGAGCTCGGAATCAAGATGCATACAGCTGAAGAAGAGACGTTTAATATATCTTTGTGAAAATTGTGCACAAGGTGTCAAATTGCTCCCCATTCTGATGAAGAAAATGGAACTCTTAGAAAGTCAAGTGAGCGAGTTACAGGAGAAAGTTGAAAAACAAAACCTAACTGGTGGAAAGATGGAGAGTGGAGAAATCGGGCAAGAAATGTTATTGTGCTGAATATCCAGGAGTCGACAAAGACAGACAGAACTGAAAGAATTGCGGATGAAAAGCTCACAGCTAATAATATTTTGGAGGAATGTGATATCAGTGATGGAAATATTCAAGTATATCGAATTGGAAAATTCACTACTGGTGAAAATCGACCTCTGAAAATAATATTTTTCAACTTAGAATTAGCTAAGCAAGTACTGGGAAATGAAAATAAAATAAGCGCCAACAGAATAATAATTTTTGTAGATCAGACCAAAACTCAACGTGTATACTACCAGAAGGTGAAAAGTAGAATAAGTGAACTTATCGAAGAAGGTGACCTGGATAAACCGATAAGATATGTACATGGAGAACCAACCATTGCCCAAAAAGAAAAAACCAGTTATTCCTTATATTCAGAAATCTTCTCTTACAAATTTTAATCAAGACATCATCTATGTTTACATTCAGAGTTTTCTCGCAAACCAACACGAAATTTTAACCCAAATAATCTGCTACCGCCCATCAATCATAGTTTTAAGTGAATCTAGAATCACTCAGGATATTCTAGATTCTGAACTCACCGTAATGCAATATAATTTGGTAAGATGTGATAGCAGCAGTAGACATACAGGAGGAGTCTTACTTTATATTAAACAGGGCATTGAATACAAAGTGATGAGAGGTATAACATTAGATTGTAACCCATAGTTCCAGTTTATAGAAATTTCAATTGATAGCAAAAAATGGACCATTGGAGAAGTTTACCATTCACCAAGTGCAAGTAATTCAGTATTCACTGATAAAATGGAAGAGATATTAGAAACCTATTTTAATAATAAAAAAACTGTCTTGGTAGGTGATATAAATATTGACTTTAAAAATATTAATAATTTCTACACGAAGAAAATTCGGCACTTGCTTGACATGTATGGTGTGGATCAAATGGTTGAAGATTATACACAAATGTCAGTAAAACTCTAATTGATTATGCTATAACGAATTGTGATAATATTGCTGTTGAAGTTAATGATAGTCCTAAAATTTCTGATCATTCCGCTATTTCCATTAGTATATTTAATACAAAGCCGAATGTTCCAGAGAAAATTCAAAAAGTTAGGAATTTGGGCAAAGAAAATATGTTATCCATCAATATGGAACTCTTGTCTTGTAATTGGTTATTAGATTGTGTAAACGTTGATATTATTTCAGAAGATATTTTAAAAAAAGTAAATGACATTGTAAATCGAGTTGCTCCAAGTTATAGTAGAACATTAAAATCAAATTATGTACCATACTATGATAATGATTTGAAAAAGAAAGCTAAAGACAGAAATATGGCATATAAAATTTCAAAAAATGTAATGAAGCTCAAAAAGAAAGAAATTGACTCGAACAAAGATCATTCAAAGCAAATGTGGAAAACTTTGAAATTGATTGTCAATCCAAATACCCCTTATAATTTCAACAAAATTGAATTTTTAAAAAAGGGTGAAACTAGAATATACAGAAATGAGATAGATATAGCTAACAACTTCAATATTTTTTTTGTGGATAGTATCCAAGACATTGCTAATAATATAATTGCACAGGAACAATGGTCACAGGGAAACCTTATACAAATAAATAGCACCATTAAACTGTGTTTTCGAAAACTAACTTATAGTGAACTGTGTGGAATTATATCCTCTTTGGATAACAATGAGAATCAATCTGGAACTCTTAATGCAAGATTCCTGAAAGAAACATTTGAAAGCCTTGGACATGTTATATTACATTTTATAATTTATTCTCTTGAATATGGAATATTTCCAGATAGCTTCCAAATTAGCACTATTATACTAATACCAAAAGTTCCAAATACAATAAATGCAAAAAATTTCAGACCCATGAATACATTATTAACTCTTGAGAAAGTAATTGAATTGGCAGCTCATTCACAGCTGATAAACTATTTGAATAATAATAATATCCCTAGTGATCACTAATCAGGATTTAGGAAGAGTTATTCATGTGAAACAGCTCTTCAATATACTTTATTACATTGGAGAAAACAAATAGATGAGAATAAGTGTGTCATTGCAGTTTTTCTGGATCTGAAACGTGCCTTTGAAACAATTGATAGAGACATTTTACTACGTGAACTGAGGTATTATGGAGTTGCCGGTACTGTTTATAATTGGAAAACTATCTGAAAAACCGAAGCCAATTAACAAAAATTGGTTCAAGTTATTCCAATAAATTGTGTAATAGCATTGGAGTACCTCAGGGTCCCCTTCTGTTCATTGTTTATAATAAATTATATCCATCAAATTGCAGGGAACTGCTCTATTAGCTCATTTGCCGATGATACATTGGTGTATTGTGCAAATCACAGTTCAGAACAAGCTATAATAGAAATAAACATCACATTGGCCAACATTGAAAGATATTTGCAGACAAATAAACTCAAATCAAATGTAGATGAATCCAAATCAATGATTGTTACAACTAAATATAAATATAATAATATACTTGTTAATTCGATTGATATAGCGATTGTTAATACGTCCTTGGAAATTGTAGATGAATTCAAATATCTGGGATTTATGATCGATAATAATCTAACATTTAATAGTCATGGAGAATATATCATTAGATAAATATCTAAAAAAAAAAATTTTTTTGAAGAATTTCAAAAGAGCTGTCCATGTTTGCCAGAGTTACCATTTATAATTCCATTATAAAACCTGGCTTTGAGTATTGCGCAACAATAATTTACTTGTTCAACCAAACCCGAATTTCTTAACTCCAAAAGCTACAAAATAGAGGAATGAGATTGATAGTGAAATGTAACAGATATACTCCAATCAAATTGATGTTGGATTCACTGCAATGGTTTTCAATGAATTCTCAATACGAAATGATGAAATTCATAACTATAACAAAAGAATGAGAGCTGATTTACATATTCACAGAACAAATTCTAGTATGAGCATGAGATCGCTATTTTTCAAAGGGTTAAATGAATTCAATAAACATTCTATAGCACTAGGTATCTGTTATATTATTTGAGTATTATTATTGGTATAGGGTTCTGAATCTGTTACTGTCTTGTCCTGCATAGCTACCAATTGCCAGTGATATTTTTGTTTTTATATATGTATATATGTGATGTTATTTTTTTTATGTGTAATCAAGGAGTTTGTATATAAGGCTTACCTATTTTAAATAAAGTACTACTACTACTACAATGCAAAGCAAGTGGTGTGTATGCCAGTCATTAAGGGTGAGTCCGAGGGGAATACTGTTTTGCTTCTGTCAGGCTCGTTAATACCAAATTCAAAGTATTATGTACATAATTTGGAATATCATTCAGGAAGTAGAGATCATATGAAGAGCCACTGATTTCAGGTACATCAAAATCATCTACACAGGGCGGACAGGAATAGGAAAAAGCGAAAATTTACAAAATTGAAGCAAAAAGTGTATCATCCATACTATTTTCTGAAGATCGTTTCAATGAAGTTCTGGGATGATTTTTTCTCTTTAACGAAGAATTCAGTCAGAATTCAGTTCAAATGTTTATATTTATACAGGGTGTCTGGTAAACCTTGTACAATATTGGCACTGGTGATAGAACAGTTGATGACTGTTCAGAATATCAGAATTTCACTTCTCACCGTTTGCGAGATAATGGGCATTATTTGAATTTCTTGAAAATCGCTAACTCACCTTGGACTTTTGAGTGCCATGTCTACAAATTAAGACTAATTCAAATATCTTTGCTGATGAAGATCACTGATGAGTGATGCTTTCAGACGTACAAAACAGTTTTAGAGAAATTGATACAATTTTTCGAGAAATGGGGGGTAAAATTCCAGATTTGATTTCCACCAATTTTCAGATAACAACTTTGACATTATTGTCTGAAGAATAACCATGTGGAGGTAGAAATGTATCACATGGAAATGAGCATTTTCTCCAGACTCTAAAATGGAATACAACTTGTGATAATTATTTTTGGAAGGAGTGATATTTCGATTATATAAGAGTATGGAGCTGAAAAGAGAAACATTCTCAATGGAGCTAAAATCAACTCTTACGACTTTGTCGATAATGTGTTTTATTTTTATCTTATCAAGATGAAATGATAAAATAATCATGAGTAATAACGAATAAATTGCTTGGGAGCATTCAATAAAATGTAAAAAAGTAAATACTAATTCAACATTCTCTTTGATTAACATACAATATAAACCACGAAATCGACTATTTAACATCGCACTGAATAGTATTACAATCAATTTTCGAATTGTTTTCCATCAGCTCTTATGCAGAGACGCTATCTTCTCAAGAAGGATCTTTTCAAATGCGTTATAGCCACCGAATCAGCGATTCTCTGATCGGCAGTGTGAATACGCCGTCTCAATTGTTACACGTCAGTTATAGATATGTCTTGAACTAGAGCTTTTGAGTTGCCCCAGTAGAAAAAATCCAATGGATTTGAGTCAGGTGACCTGGGCGGCCACATGATTGGGCCACGGCGTCCTATCCATCGTCGTGGGTACATTTGATTCAAATATTGCTGAACTCGTACGGCATAATGCGCCGTGCAGTCATCATTTTGAAGCCACATTGTTTGTTTCAGTACTAAAGGTATATTTTCCAAAAGAAGGGGCAGTTCATTTTGCAAGAGATTCGGATAAATGTTGCCATTCAAAGTTTGTGGCAACTCGTGAGGGCCGATTACTTCGTCATTCAAAATTCCTGTCCATAAGTTTATCTTGAACTGTTGTTATGATCTGTCCTCTCTCATTAAATTTGGATTTTCTAGGCTATACCTATGTGAGTTATGCATATTTGTTCATCCATCTCGTTTGCATGAAGATTCGTCTGATCACAGAATTTCACTAAAAAAGTTCGGATCCTCACGGTTTCTTTGTAATATTTTACGGCAGAATCGTACTCTTACCTTCCTTAGTAATTCTTGGACGCGCCGCACATGAGATGGATGTTATTGCTAACGTTTTATAATGAAATGAGCCGTAGATTTGGAAATACCCGTCCGTCGTTCAATTTCTCCATCAATTTCTTGGAGTACTCCTTCATCATTATCGTGGTGCGGTCTACCTTCTACACCTCGATTTCCAGGAATTCTGTCTTCCAAATAAGAGTTGTGAACTCTTATGAAAACACGAGAACTTGGATGTGATGCACTCGGATATCGTTCTGCATAAAGCGCAGCTGCAGCAGTAGCACTACCTCTAAATTCACCATAAATGAAGTGCAGTTGCGCATATTCTCGGGGAGTTTAACGTGTGTAAGGCATGATGGTGAAATGAATACTGCCGGATGAAACAAAATGAGTACCAATAATTTTTATCTTCAGTACACAATAAAAACAAAAAGGGGAAAAAAGTCTGGTACAGGACAGAATTGAGATGCGCAAAACATCTAATACAAACATGTCTATATTTGTCGATCTCTGAAACTTCGTTGGAATCTGGATGTTGGACAATTGCGACATTTATTACAAGAATTCGTGTATTAATCGGTGCCATGTCGGATAATCGACAATTTCATTTAGATTTTGATTTTATTAGGCTGATTAAATGAAAAGTTCATTTTATGAACATACACTTCAATGCTATCAAGCAATTTATTCGTTTTTATTGATAATCATTTCCACATGTCATCTTGATGAAATCAAAACAAAACACTTTTTGGGGAAAGTATAAAAGTTGATGGAAGCCCAGGATAAAATCACACTCTAATTCAATGGAAATATAACTCCCTATAAAAACAATTATAGTACGTTTTATGCCATGGTAGAGTCCGGACAAAATGGGCATCCTTTGGTAAAAAATCCAAAAAACTAGCAAAGAAATTAAAGAAAATATTAATGCATCCAATCATCATCCTGAAATATTGATTGTAGCAGGCACACATGGCAGAAATCTATCAAGGATGTTGACAAGGCAAAACAAAGATTTTGTAATTGAATCAATCATGAAACCAGATGCTCATGACAAGGATATCGTACAAACTGCAATAAGTAGTGGATAAAAGCTATGCAAGCAAGACGCAGTAATCATCTGGACAAGTGAACCTCATATAATACTGATTGACGAATTCATTATGAAAATGGAGCATACTAATGCCATTGTCTTGACTAAGCCATATTTATATGGTACAGAAAAATATAAAAACAGTGAAATATATAGGATAACTTGTCTTCTTTCAAAGAATTACATTTGAGAAAAATCCAAAAGCAACATATGATTGAATGCAACACAGTCCTCAAGAGATCAAAACTACAGTAGAAATGGAAAATACATTGAGGATATTGGAAAGTGGCACCTCGCTAAGGTGATCAATAGACACATCCAATAAAAATTTGGCGAAGTCTCTGTTAAAGATGAACCAATCTCAAATACTACTCAACCTTGCGTTTTTCAACAAGAAATACCAATACCAGTAACAATGAGAGATGGAAGAAATCGTCTAAGCATAGAAGGAGAGTTACAAATATTCCAAGCAGAAACCACTGAAAAAACTATAAATACAACAGATGAAATTGACTCAGTACCTAAGGACAATACGAACAATTTTTTATACCCGCGCCTATCACAAATACAGTTGTCGCAAAAATAAGAACTAGTTATAATCAAACACAATCACAAAAAAAAATTTGAACATTTTTCACATTAATGCGGAAAATTAAACAGCAAATATGACGACTCTTTACTGTATATAAATGAAAACAAATATCTTGACATAGTGTGTTTCTCTGAAACTTGGTTGTGTGAATCTGAAATAGATTTGTATCAGTTTGGAGATTTTTACGTGGGCTCAGCATTTTGCAGAAAAAAGGTTAGAGGAGGAGGCTCTATAATATATGTAAAACAAACGATACTTTCGAAACCCGTAGATAAATTGAACGGAATGTCTATTCAATGTTATTGTGAAATTGCAGCAGTTGAACTTATCAATCTAGACATGATCATTTCATGTGTATATAGAAGACCTAACGGAGACATTGAAACATTTTTTGAAGTATTAATAGAAGTTATGGATTTCATAGACAAAACAGGTAAAGTTGGACTAATTTGTGGGGACTTTATTATTAATACTTTGATAAAAAATAATATCACATTAAATTTCGAAAACATCCTAATTAGCCATGGTTATGAAACAACAATACATGAACCAACTAGAGTATCTCCTACATTAGAATCATGCATTGATAATATATTGACATCGTGCGAGGATGAGCTATTCATCTCGAAGGTAATAAAATTAAACATTTCCGATCATTACGGTCAACTCTTTTCATACGAAACAACAATAAATGTAAAAGGTAAAGATACAAAAACAAAAACAATTAGGCCAATGACAAAAAGAGGGAAAGATAGTCTGAATAGCATGTTATGTAATACACAATGGAATAGTTTAACTGATCCAGATAATGTTGAAAGTAGCTTTGAAACATTTATATACCGAATGAATCAGTATTATGAGGCATCTTTTCCAATAAAAAAAGTCCCAATAAACAGAAATGAAAGCAGCAAAATAAAATGGTTCAATGATGATCTGCGCAATATGAGAGCACAACTTTATTCTCTGAAAGTTCTTGCCAAATCGACAAACTGTCAGGAACTAAAGGACCAGGTTAAAAATACTAGAGAAAACTATAAATTAGAAATCAAGAAAGCAAAAATTTCAGCAAACACACAGTTTATTGAGAATTCAAGTAATAAAATAAAGGCAGCATGGCAGATTATAAATCATAATAAAACAGTAAACAAGCAATCAACTAGAGTTTCAGAATGTCCCTCAGCAGAAGACTTCAATGAGTACTTTGCTAATATTGCAGGAAGTATTATCAACACCATTCCATATTCAAATACACCGAATCATCTGCTTGAACCCTTAAACATGGTAAACAAGGTCCATCTGAATATTTTTGAACCTGTCACAGCAGAAGAAGTAATAGACGTGGCGAATAATTTAAAACTATCACATGCACAGGATATGTTTGGTATGAGCAACAGTCTGTTAAAGGTCATAATAGAGAGTATCGTGAACCCATTAGTTCATCTTATAAATGAATGTTTCAGACAGGGCGTATTCCCTAACATTCTCAAATGTTCTAAAGTTATACCTTTATATAAGAAAGCAAACATCACAGACACATCTAACTACCGGCCAATATTACTAGTTCCAATTATATCGAAAATAATAGAAGCTCTAATAAAAAATCGGTTAATTTATTACTTCGAGACAAATAATCTACTATCCCCAGAACAATTCGGTTTTAGGCAAGGAAAATCAACAACTCTTGCACTGGTTAGGTTTGTGGAAATAGTAACAGCGGCATTTGGAGAAGGAAAGTATGCTGATGTGAGCCTATGCGACTTGAGTAAAGCATTCGATTGTGTAGACCATTATTTAATGAATTTGAAATTGAAATATTATAAAATTGGTGGTAAAGCTCTAGAATTTATTGATTCATACTTATGTAATAGGGGACAATTTGATATAAATGGACAAAAGTCCAAACAGAAAAATACTAATTATGGTGTCCCTCAAGGATCTATACTGGGCCCAATACTTTTTATAATATATATTGATGATATCAACAGCCAGTTACATAATAGTAATATAATTATTTATGCCGATGACGCTACTTTCATAAGCTGTGATAAGGAAATCAATACTGTTCATGGACTTTCTAATGATGTAGAAAAAGCGGGTGAGCTATACATTTCGTCGATTAAACTAAAAATGAATGAGGAAAAAACTAAAAAAATAACTATTTCAACTAGACAGAACAGCACAAATACAGATCCGGTTGAACTATTGGGATTTCATCACAGCAAATTCACTTGGAATTCGCATATTGAAAATTTATCAAAAAAACTTTCCTCAAGTCTGTTTCTGCTACGAAGATTGAGAATGTCTGTGTCCCATAATATGATGAAAATGGCGTATTTTGCTTTTATAAATAGTCACCTACAATATGGAATTTTGATCTGGGGTCACAGTATCAACGTAAAAAACCTTTTCACGCTACAAAAACGAGCAATTCGAATTGTATCCGGTGTTGGTCCAAGGACACACTGTAGGGAATTATTTATTCAATATAATCTTCTTACCTTACCTAGCATATATATATATATATATATATATATATATATATCAATGTTTGGTCTATGTAAAATGTAAAAGAGCACGTATATACCTATAAACAAAACAGTGAGTCTCATGACTATAATACAAGAAATAGAGGTAATATTGTTATTCCTGCAATCCAACTCCAAAAATCACAACAAGGTGTTAACTATTATGGGCAAATTTCTTCAACAAACTACCTGATGATATGAAAATATTGAAAATAAAAATATTCAAGAGCAGATTAAAACAATATTTAATC
Organism: Gonioctena quinquepunctata; assembly: GCA_018342105.1. Taxonomy (NCBI): domain Eukaryota; kingdom Metazoa; phylum Arthropoda; class Insecta; order Coleoptera; family Chrysomelidae; genus Gonioctena; species Gonioctena quinquepunctata. The sequence goes on along the minus strand of JAFIRS010004268.1, from coordinate 71,864 downwards.
AAAAAATGTTTCTACTCCATTCAAGAGTTTATAAATACTGCGACAATTGATTTATAGTTTCCAAATTGTATGTGTATGTGTATTTATGTATGTATACGTTTTCTGTCCGCAGTATACAATTTAATTTATTTCATAGTTATTTACATATTTTTATCTTCATCTGTGATCTTCTACCTTATATATATATTTATTCATAATATGTACATAGCTTTATCCTTATTTCAGATTCTGACAAGTGTAAACATTTGAAGAAATGTAGTAACACAAATAAACAAACAAACAAACAAAAATTAATTTTCACCTCCACTTGGTTATGTTTTTTTGCAGACAATAATGTCAAACTTTTATTAATAAAAATTGGTGAGATTCAAATCTGGCATTTAATGTATCAATTTCTGAAAAACTGTTTTGTACGTCTGAAAGCATCACTCATGATTAATCTTCAGCAGCAAAAATATTTGAATGTCTTAATTTGTAGATATAGCACTAAAAAAATTAGATTTTCTAAAAATCAATAAAATGCCCATTATCTCGAAAACGATGAGATTTTTTCTGAGGTGAAATTCTGATATTCTGAACAGTCATGACCTGGTCTATAACCAGTGTCAATATTGTACAAGGTTTACCGGACACCCTGTTTAAATATATATATATATATATTTTATATATATATATATATATATATATATATATATATATATATAAGAATAATAATAATTTTTATTTGCCGTAAGAACAATACATTCATCATACTTTCTAGATTACATTTCATGCACACTGCAAATAAAAAACGTGATACATTAAAGGCTCAGCCTTGAAAGTGGTTTCACATGGTTACCGCATTGTATAAATTAAAAAAATGAAAAAAAAAACTTATAATATACCTTATTGAGCAAATGCCAATGTAGCAGTACAGTGAATAATTACGAACTAACAAAATTGCAGAATAACTAACTAACAAAGTACAAGTAACAGTAACAAAATAGTAACAAAATAAAAAGAACATCGTAGAACATTCGGTTTGATATATTATAAAAATAAACATTAAAATTTAAAAGTTTAAAAGTTTGGAAGTGGATGGATTTTCGATTTCTTGATCAAAATCCATATGTACAAGGAGTGACTGCGATCAGTTCAGAAATAATATGTATTATTAACATCCATAAATTGATGCACCTGCAGTCGTGGAAGACTTCTAATCCATTTCTTCATTTTTTATTTGAATGTGGATATTGATAGGATTGATTTAATTTCTGATGGTAAAACATTGTAGAACCTAGGAGCTAAATATTAAAAACATCTTTGAAACGTATTTTTTTCCGCTCGGGGAATAATCGATTTTTGTTTGTTCCCCGTTCCATATTTATGTTCAGAGAAAGAGAGTTCCGATTTGAATTTGTGTTGCCTCGTGACTGTGGTTAAGAAGTATAATTGTCGGGTACCAAAAATATTTGACTCTTGGAATAGTTCGTTGGTTGGGCAGAGGAAATGTTTTTTCATTACCGCTTTTATTATCCATTTCTGGATTTTTTGTAGTTGTGCAATGTGATCATTTGTGGCAGCTCCCCATGCTATTAGTCCATATCTGATATGAGTTTCAGCAAGGGCAAAGTATAATATTTTCATTTGTTCGAAGGTAATTGTTTGAGACAGATAATTGAATTTATATAGTGTTAACCTGAGTTTCTCCACTACATGGCTTATTTGTGTGTTCCATTTCAGATGTCTGTCTAGATATATACCTAGGTATTTGCAATAAGGTTTAGTATAAATTGTTGTGAACTTGTTGCCAATAGAAAAAGAAAGACTTTCGTATCCTGGTAGATGTATGGAATAGGAAGTGAAGGGTAAAAAATTGTTTTATTGAAATTTATTGTCAGTAATCGATTATTGAGCCAGTTAATTATATTAATGGAATCTCTTTCACATTTTATTTCAAGGGTATCCCAACTACTCACAGTATATAGGATAGCTGTGTCGGCAGCAAAACTCAAGATATCACCTTCACTATTAATATTCAGTAAATCAATTATATATATATATATATATATATATATATATATATATATATTGAAGAGTTTTGGCCCGAGAACTGATCCCTGCGGAACCCCATAGGGCAGCAGAGCTCATTTTATCACCAATTTTAACATAATGATGTCTGTCTTCCAAATAACTTTTGAATAGTTGGTATGCAGTTCCTCGGAAGCCAACACACCTAATAACTGAGTGTGGCAGACTGTGTCGAATGCTTTTCTTAGGTCGACAAATACACCGAGTGTTGGTGTCTTGGCATCAAATTTTTTTGATATTTTCGTGAAACCGAACTGTTTGGTTGATAATAATTTATACTTCTCCAAGAATCTTATCATGCGTTACTTGATGAGTTGTTCTATTATTTTTTGCTAGAGTTGACAGACTTGAAATAGAGCGATAGTTTACCATATCAAATTCGTCACCATTTTTATACAGGGTGATTCAAAAGTACTTTGACAAACTTCAGGGGGTGATTTCTCACAATATTCCAATATGAATTGTCCAAATAAATATATGTCCGGAAACGCTTCGTTTCCAAGATACAGGGTGTTAAAGTTTTATTTTTATTTTCGTTTTTTTTTAAATAACTTTCGAAATACTGACCTTAATTAAACGAAAATTGGTATTGTGGAGTTTTATGAGGTGTCGCATTCGAACCTGATGATATTATTACTCTTACTCGTAGGGGGCGCCACCTACACATCTTTTTCTTTTTTGAAGATTCATAACTTTTTTAAGTGTACGTCTAGCACATTTTTCAGTAAAAATCAATTCATCTATCATATCTACGTAAAAAAGTTACCCTTGTTACTAGTCGCTATAAGCAACCGTCTCCTAGATAGTCAGATGATTATTTGATAATCGATGCGTGTTGAAGTTATTACCATTATTTTGCATTTTTCTCAAGAATGCTTAGGAAATGAATTTGACGTTTAAGTAAGTAGTTTGAGTAATTACATATTATGCGACATTTAAACGTTTTGTTGTTTTGTTGAAAATTCTGTGAGTTTCTCATTTAGCTGATATGCATTTCGTGTATGGCCTTGCGGATGGCAATGCGCGCAAAGCAAGACGTATTAACCAGGAGCGATTTCCCAATCGAGTACTGCCTTCAGCTCCAACATTTACCAGTCTCCACCGTCGTTTAGCAGAAACAGGTACCTTCAAGAGGGCAGCTGATATTATTGGAAGACCACGAGTAGTCCGAACCCCAGAATTGGAAGAAAATGTTTTGAACGCTCTCGAGGAGAATATATATATATATGTATATATATATATATATATATATATTATATATATATATATATATATGTATGCCCAAGTGTAACATCGGGGACAGTATAACATTTACACTGTATAAGATTTATACTTTATACTGACCTCGAAGAGATAGTTATTCATACAATATGAATTGTTATACTGTCCTCGATTTAAATTTACTCAAGTGGTATAAAGACATATACTGACGTCAAAAATATACGTATTCGGTATATATTTTTATACTGTCCTCATAATCATTTACCTACATGTAAATCGTCATACTACACCTGAACGTCTACTTTTATATCGAATAAAAATTATAAAATTTCTTGAAGTCTCAGTATGAATTTCAAATTGTTTTTGAAGATAGTGGTTTAAAATGTCCTTTACGAAAGTGGCAAACCTTATTTTTTCAATTGCACCTTTTTAATTTTTTAATGAAAGAAATCTGAGGTTGTAATATGAACATTTCTGCAAGAGTTTTTCCAAAGTAGTCGTAGAGGTTCCAAATTATCTAATATTCAATCGAAAATGTTTTTTTTTGTATTACAGAAAGAAGTCAAAAATGTATTATTTATATGCTTATACAGGCATATATTATATAATCTGAATTAAAGATGAGTCAAAGTTTGCATTCGGTTGCTTCGAATATATGATGTATAATCATTAAAAAAAAAAAAATTGCTCCAATAAAAATATTTTAATATACCCTAAAACGCACTAGGAGTACGACTATTGGTATCGTGGGTTGGTCTATGCCTGGCATCTGTCGGTGACCTATTGATGTTGTACGAAATCTCGTATCTTCAAAATTCCACGATGATAGGTCTAAGCTCCACCACACAGATTATAGGTGTCGCTATCTATAATTTGATACTGTTCATATTTCCGTACGTACCGATTGGTAATAACCTACGAGATATCTGATACGAATTTGAAAGAGACCACAAGCCGTCCTGATGATTGGGAAACCATGAAACAGGCTGTAGACGGATGGTGATCTCCTTTGGATTCGTAACAGATTTCTCATATTCTCGTTATTTGTATTGCGTCCCTAAAACGCACTAGGAGTACGACTATTGGTATCGTGGGTTGGTCTATGCCTGGCATCTGTCGGTGACCTATTGATGTTGTACGAAATCTCGTATCTTCAAAATTCCACGATGACAGGTCTAAGCTCCACCACACAGATTATAGGTGTCGCTATCTATAATTTGATACTGTTCATATTTCCGTACGTACCGATTGGTAATAACCTACGAGATATCTGATACGAATTTGAAAGAGACCACAAGCCGTCCTGATGATTGGGAAACCATGAAACAGGCTGTAGACGGATGGTGATCTCCTTTGGATTCGTAACAGATTTCTCATATTCTCGTTATTTGTATTGCGTCCCTAAAACGCACTAGGAGTACGACTATTGGTATCGTGGGTTGGTCTATGCCTGGCATCTGTCGGTGACCTATTGATGTTGTACGAAATCTCGTATCTTCAAAATTCCACGATGACAGGTCTAAGCTCCACCACACAGATTATAGGTGTCGCTATCTATAATTTGATACTGTTCATATATATGTATATATATATATATATATATATATATGTATGCCCAAGTGTAACATCGGGGACAGTATAACATTTACACTGTATAAGTTTTTTCCAAGAGATAGTTATTCATACAAATGAATTGTTATACTGTCCTCGATTTAAATTTACTCAAGTGGTATAAAGACATATACTGACGTCAAAAATATACGTATTCGGTATATATTTTTATACTGTCCTCATAATCATTTACCTACATGTAAATCGTCATACTACACCTGAACGTCTACTTTTATATCGAATAAAAATTATAAAATTTCTTGAAGTCTCAGTATGAATTTCAAATTGTTTTTGAAGATAGTGGTTTAAAATGTCCTTTACGAAAGTGGCAAACCTTATTTTTTCAATTGCACCTTTTAATTTTTTAATGAAAGAAATCTGAGGTTGTAATATGAACATTTCTGCAAGAGTTTTTCCAAAGTAGTCGTAGAGGTTCCAAATTATCTAATATTCAATCGAAAATGTTTTTTTTTGTATTACAGAAAGAAGTCAAAAATGTATTATTTATATGCTTATACAGGCATATATTATATAATCTGAATTAAAGATGAGTCAAAGTTTGCATTCGGTTGCTTCGAATATATGATGTATAATCATTAAAAAAAAAAATTGCTCCAATAAAAATATTTTAATATACTGGAGAATTATTATTATGAGGGAGTAAAGAATTTTAGTGACCAAATTCTATTGCAGATATTGTTCAACAATTTCAAAAATGTTCATTAGTAAATGAGAGTAATACTTATTTGTCTATTTATGGAAAAATTGCTCCGATTATTGCACATATATACCTTCAATCTATTTGAAAATATTTTTTCACAAACGTAATGTGAAATCGACATCCTCTCGTATCTCTCTCATATCATATCAAATATTGAGTTTTTTGTTTAAAAATTCATTTATTAGCTACACTAAATTATTTGAAAATTAATTATATACAGATTATTTTTCTATTTTTACAAGCTTCCATTTAACTTGCCCTGTTGGTTGATATGTAAATATATGGTCAGGTTCATTTTGAAGGTCCATTTTGAACAACTTCAACACTATACATGAGTACATTGTTTACTTTTTGAAACCTAATGTTTATATGATTTTAGTCATTGTAAACCTAAAACTTGTCGAATCTCTTGTGATTGTTGACTTATAATGAAATTCTTGTTTACCTGATTTACTATTGTACGTCCTCGAGTGAAAAAATGAGTGATAAAGTTCAAATAATTATTGTTGTGAACCTCAATGTGACTCTTCGCAAAACGATACCGTTGTACTGGAATAAGTTTTCATCATTTTCCATGAGAAAATGAACGTAACGTTCTGGTGCAAACTAATCTAGGATTGAGCGAGTCTATAGACAGACCATGGGCTCTTGAAGATACAGTCCCTTCCCAAAATCTTCCCGTATCGTCTGTGGCCAAGAAAAAAGTGAAAAAGAACCTTCAAAGAGAGTTGCGAGGAAAGAAAAGAGAGTTAAGAAGAGTACAAAGAGATATTATTCAACATACCGAAAATTATTCATACTGTATGGAAAAAGAGTGACTATATATGTATATCTATAGGTGATAAAGACACATTGTTTATTTTTCGAATCATTAATGTTTATATGATTTTAGACGTTGTACACATCTCTTGTGATTGTTGACATTCAATGAAATTCTGGTTTACCTGGTGAATATTCTGTTGACTATTGTACGTCCTCGAGTGAAAAAATGAGTGATTCCAGTTCAAATCATTATTGTTTTGTACCTCAATGTGACTGTTGTGCAAAATGATCCCGTTGTACTGTAATATTGGTGTAGACTAATCTAGGATTGAGTGAGTCTAGAGACAGGCCGTCGGGCTCTTGGGGTCTTGAAGAAAAATACAATCCCTTTCCAAAATGTACCTGTATCGTGTGTTGCCAAGAAAAAGAGAACCTTCAAAAAGAGTTCAGAAGAAAAAAAAAGAGAGTTAAGAAGATGAAAAACGGATATTATTCAACATACCGAAGATTATTCATCATTCATACAGTGTGGAAAGAGAGTGACTATATATGAATATCTAGGTGATAAGGACAAATTTTCACACCATCTTGCTTGTTTTAAATGAAATAAAAAAACTGCTTTTGTTAGTTTTATTTTCAATTCGAACATTCACAAATAATGTGTAACATTTCTTCAAAATAATTCATAAGAATAATTCCCGATGACTTCACTAAGCTGTCCAGAAACTTCGAAAAACTTTATCTCCTGCAAAGTGAGTTTTCGCAAATGATATTGTCTTAAGATTTAAATACACCACTTCAATAAAGTCTTGAAATGAATAACACTACACAAAAAACTGGAAAATAATACCAAATGGAAATATTTTAGGAAAAACTCCAAACACAAGTGTATAACCTCTGCGAAAACAGACAAACATTGTACGTATATCTGGTTGGAGTTTTCGCCACTCTGGCATCTAATTTTGAATTCCCAATAGGCAGGTGTTTATCATTCGGGTAACAATACAAAAGGCATTGAAAAATATTTGATATACGAGGTTTTTTGGGATTGGAAATTATGAATTTTATGAAATTTATAAATTGAAGAGCTTTAAGATGGCGGACGAGTTTAGTGATTATTGCCGATTCTATTGAAAATTGGTATATGGGAATTTTTGGGGTCTGACTGGTCGGAGATGATGATTTTTTGTCGAAATTATTGAATTTAAAATAGTGGATGAGTTTTGTGATTACGAAAATCCCCAAAAAATCATTTATTTTTATTTTATTTTGAAAAATGCCAAAACAAAAAGTGGCTCAGTTTCCAAGTCACTTCGACTTTTTTCCAATTTTTTTAATTTTTCGAATCTTTCGCTCTACCGATTCGAACGAAACATGATTCAAATTTCATAATTTTGGTGAATACGAGACTTCAATGTCATATCTTGCCCAAAAACTACCTACATTGGCTTGTTACCAGAAAGAAAAAAAAATGCACCTCCAGAAATTCGTCTTTGTTGTTGCAAAGTTCATCTAGTTTTTTCATTTCATTGTGAAACTGATTCGGATTTTCAATGTATGGACGTTAATATGTCAGTAATCGCTAAACGAATTTCTCTTCATACTCATTACACTCGCTTTTTTTTATCGGATTTGTATCGCGTTAGCTGCAGATGAGAATATTTTGATGTAGTTTACACCCAACAGTGTGACTGTTTGATGTAAACTGTTAGATGTAATTTTCGAGCAAATAATAATTTTTCGCAACGTTTTTTGAATGGATTTCATAAATCTCATATTCTTTATTTTCACCATTAGATGTGTAAGAAACATTAAACCAAAATAACTATAACGAAATTCACAACAAAACATCGTAACATTAATTGATTTATCTCAATAATCTTATAAAGAATCCGAATTCATCATTCAGTATGCCGTGTTTCCCGTTCTATACAAATTATAATCCTTTCATTCACAGACTTTGTGGCATTTTTAATGATTAGAGGATTTATGTTAGCACAAAACTCCCGAATGGTATTCTCTAAATGTTCTTTACTTGCAAATGGTCTTTGCTCATAAATTTATTGTTTCAGATAATCCCATAGAAAAAATACGAGTGTAATAAGAATGAAGAGAAATTCGTTTATTCGATTACTGACATATTAGAGTCCATACATTGAAAATCCGAATCAGTTTCACATGAAATGAAAAAACTAGATGAACTTTGAACAACAAAGACGAATTTCTGGAGGTGCATTTTTTTTTCTTTCTTGTAACAGGCCAATGTGGGTATTTTTTGGGCAAGATATGACATTGAAGACTCGTATTCATCAAAATTATGAAATTTGAATCATATTTCGTTCGAATCGGTAGAGCGAAAGATTCGAAAAATTAAAAAAATTGGAAAAAAGGCGAAGTGACAGTAGATAGTCCAAATTTGGAGCAAAGGTATAAAATTGGAAACTGAGCAACTTTTTCCTTCGGGTAAACAAAAGACACTGATGATTTTCACTAAACTTGGTTTACAAAACCAAGACATGTGTTTCGCTATACAATAGCTAGATAATCTCCACTTGAAAAGCTATTGTATAGCGAAACTCGTGTGTAGTTTTGTAAACACAGTTTAGTGAAGTGAGTGTCTTTTGATTACTTTCAAACCTAGTGCGGTTTGAGAGTTATCGTTTGGTGGTAGGTACTTACGAAATGGCAGTGCTCTTACCGCAAAATTACCAAAATATCCTGAAGTAACTCCCTGTGTCTGTTTGTTACACTAGTTTCCTGTGTCTCTGGCATAAACATTTTTGAGTACTTAATAATAAATTTCGACTCACATACATAAAGTTCGCAACATAGGGAAGTTTTTTTGATTAATAGATATATCAAAAATTTGACTTCGCAGTTAGTTTGTGCTTGAAAAATGAATAAAATTGGAAACTGAGCAACTTTTTCCTTTGGCATTTTTTGAAATTTCCAAAAAAAAACTGATTTTTTGAGGATTTTCGAAAAAATGTCAAATTTGACAGGTTTAGAGTAGCACATGACAAAAGGAAAAAGGCTGTTTTTTATTAATTTTTCAAGCACAAACTAACTGCGAAGTCAAATTTTCAATATATCTATCAATAAAAAAACTTCCATATGTTGCGAACTTTATGTGTGACACTGTATGTGAGTCGAAATTTATTATTAAGTACTCAAAAATGTTTATGCCAGAGACACAGGAAACTAGTGTAACAAACAGTCACCGGGAGTTACTTCAGGATATTTTGTAATTTTCGGTAAAGCACTGCCTTCGTAAGTACCTACCAAACGATAACTCTCAAACCGCACTAGGTTTGAGAGTAATCAAAGACACTCACTTCACTAAACTGTGTTTACAAAACTACCACACGAGTTTCGCTATACAATAGCTTTTCAAGTGGAGATTATCTAGCTATTGTATAGCGAAATACATGTCTTGGTTTCGTAAACCCAGTTTAGTGAAAATCATTAAGTGAAGTGAGTGCCTTTTGTTCACTTTTATATGGATTTTCATCAAGTATCAGCCGCATCAATTCAAAATTTGAGAGTTATCGTTTGGTGGTACTTACGAAGTCAAAAGGCAGTGCTCTCAATTACTTCCTGAGATATAGGCAGTCAGAGATAAAAAGTTGATTTTCTCCCTTCTTTTTTCGCAATGGAAATCAGTTGAAAAATCACATTATCATAATATTCATGAATGCTTATACACTTACGACAAATTGAACTTTATTCTATTTGTTCATTTGTTGTTATTCTGTTGACTAAAGTTCTGTTATGTTTGTAACTAAAATATTACCTAAATTTGGCCCTGAAAACATAAAGTATACCAAAATTAAATTTCCAGTATTGAAATCATGAGACATCACCTATCATCAATGAGTGGAATATTATACAGGATATGAGACTTTGTTCCTCTAAAATATATAAAACATATCTTATCTTTATCCTTTTTACTCAGAATTGCAATATCTTATAACAATATGGGGAACTGCAAAATAAAAAATAAACCTGAATCCATTACAAATAATACAAAATGAAATGATTACATGCATACTCAGATACTAGTTCCTTGAAGCATCAGTGAACTTATATAGACCATTCACTCAGTTACTACATTCATAACTACAATAGTTGAAGTTGTGACAATTAATGCACTATTTCAATAAAATCTAACTTTGCCATAAAAAATTTTAAAAAAAAAAATGCCTTTCAACAAATTATTCATGATTCATTCAGAAAAGTTTTTGATTTCACAAGAATATATTTCTGTTTTATTTTATACTCGCTGATCATGATTTTTTTAATTTTCTATTTAATTCCAATTCATATACATTCAAATTATTTTTAATTATTTGTTATATTTTATCCCTATTATAAAAAATCATACTGTTTCTTGGGATTACTTCAGTTATTATTATCATATCAAATAAGATGAAAAATGCATCATTATGAAAAAAAGCAGATTTTTGCTAAAATGTTTGTTGCTTTAAAATGTATGGAATTCTTTCTGTAACTCGACATCTGCTTGTAACTCAACATCTTGAAACCAATCCATATACCGAAACAAAGCAGCGAAATCTCAAGTGGCATTAACAATGGTTTATAGGCCCCCCATTAAGCGCCCTTTTGATGTGAGTACTTGTCGTCCTAGACCCGAATTATAACACCCAGTTCAATTTCAGTTCGAAACTTAAAAAGAAAAAAAGAATTCTAATATTTATTTATAGGAATTGATTATTTGTCCAGGAAGTCGCCCTTGAACGAATAACATCAAAACAAAAGTTTCAAAATATTAAACGTTTAACAAACGCGTGCTACTCACATCATCATTGTATGAAACAACTACATATCAAAATAACTGACAAACAATCAATTCTCAGCAGTTAATAGCACATACATTATTACTTACTCGTTAAATTAGTATTAGGGATTTCTTTCCTATTTGTAGTAGCCTGGATGGACCGATTTCAAAATGCATTCACTTTTTTTTTCACTAACACCAGACACGGATCACGTTCGCTTGCAAATTCCCACAAACAAAAAACAAACGACAAAGAGCACGAAACAAATTTTAATTTTCCATTCATTTATTAGAATTTTGATATAGTCATTGAAAATTTTAAGTTATATCATTTATTCAGATTGCTTACATTCTAGAATTGCCATGCTCCACTTTCATAACATTTGAAATGTTCATTGAGAAATTGAGTTTGTTTTGAACAATTAGAATATGTTGAGTTTCATCAAAAAATCATATCTTGGCCATTATTGAGAATCCCGAGTTAATTGCAATTCACTTCAAAAAAATCAAAAATATAATATTGCATCATTTATAAGAATTGCATTCAAATTTCCTTATTGAAAGTGCCAATTAGAGGTGATAAGATAAATCCATTCCTATATTGTAGGTATTATAGGGAAAGTTTACACTTGATTTCATTCAAACCATTCAATTTCGGCTTTTCACATTTAGAGAATTACTTTTTTTCCATATGGTACCGTTTTTTCTTCAGCTTTTATATATGGCATTAGGACCAAAGAGTTTTGTCACTTATTCTATTCAAAATTCGTGTATAATAGTGAATTCATATGCAAGCTTTCGCTTTCCGCGGGAAGCTTAAATAAAAAACGCGTCCGGTTCATATGAAATCTGTCATAAGGGACTTTGATTTGACTAATTTTTTTTTCAAATGATGTTCAGTTAGGAAGATTAGACAATGGCATTGTTTATAGAGATGCTGAAAGCATTAGATGGCGGTCGCTAAGGCCATCTATAATTCATTATTGAAAATGTATTATGTAATGTGGCGCCTTTACCAGATGGCAAGCAAAACTATATTTCGGTGTGTAAGGGTGTTTGGGATTGGAGATCATGAATTTTTCAGCAAAATTCAAGAATTTAAGATGGCTGCTCCATTAGGGCCAAAGAGTTTTGTCACTTATTCTATTAAAAATTCGTGTGTAAGGGGATAGTGACTTATTGGCCAAAATTCGGAAATTCAAGATGGCGAATGATTGTAATTTATAGTTATTTATTTCGAACTCCAATAATTCAAGATGGCGGAGATTTTTTTTATTTATGATCTGATCAGTCAAACAATTTTTTCATAGAATTGGAAAATTGAAGATGGCGACAATTATTTTGATCCGTTTCCACTCAATAGTTTTGTTATCTAGTTTTCTTGGGGTGAAAAATAACTAATTTCTGTTCAAAATTCAATAATTTTGGGTTTTGCAGGTGCAGATTACGATTTTTATGGAATAATAATGAAAATCTAATGAATTTAAAATGAAGGCAAGAAAAAAAAACTTCAGATCTGTGACGTAGGTCATTAGAATAGTGAATTTGAGTTTTCCAACACATTTGATAATTCAGAGAATGAATGTTTTCTTTATCCAATCATTACCACCATTTCATATTTCACTTTCACTCCGGAAAAGTGCGAGACGTGGATACTGTAACTCTGATAGAGAAGTGAAGTAGAAAAATATTTTTTTCGTGTTTGAATGATTTACCTTTGGAGAAAAACCAGGGTATGCTATTTGGCATAATGTTTATGGATATTAAAGGTATTAAATGTTACTTCCCCCTCCCCCTTACATATTATACTATTTGGGGAAAATACAGGAATTTTATCTTTTTTTCAGAACGTTCTATGTAGATACAAAATAAATGAAATACATTTTATTTAAAATCAGAGAACTCCTTTTCCATTTTGAAACCTCCATCTTGAATTTGAGAAGCAAGTCATGATCTCCGACCCTAACCCCCCCAAATAGAAAGCCGCACCTAGGGGGTAGTTACGGGGGTTCCCCAAATCCTATACATATCTAAAAATGGTGAAAATGTACTTATATAAAAATGTAAGAAGGAGAAAAACCACCTGAAATAACATCCAACCACCCTCGATCTGGGTACGGTCTTGAACTCTGAATAGAATTGAACCATAAATCACCCACGCTATCTTGAGTTCTTAAATTTCATGAAAAAAATCATGATCTTTGACCCAAAACCATACCAATTTTGATTAGAATCGTACTACAACCACAAAATTCGTTCCCCATATTGGAGCCGCCAACATGATCCCCGACCCATCAAAACCAATTTTTAATTGAATCGGATCATAATCATAAAACTCACCCGCTATCTTGGAGCCACCATATTGTTTCTTTCTCTAATAAAAATATAATGCATTGCCACCGGAATTATGAACACCTGCGAAATTTCAAGTTCTTTGGACGACTAGGAGTGGGTCAAAATTCACTTGCAAGATTTCACGCAGGTATACAAACTGTGTGGTTGAATAAAAGCGTCTAAAATATGCAAGATTCACTGACCTAACCAGATAGCGAGGCACACGAATACAACGAAAACGTTTCAATTCGAAACAAATTCCCTCTTATAAGTCAAAGATTTCGACTAGCTGTCTCAATCGGATTGCTCTTTTTTGGGCACCACCGTAGTGGCGCCAACTTCAAAGCGACTCCATCGACATCCAATGAAAAGCCCATCAGGTTGACTGACTATATATACGGGACTAGTGGCTCAGTGGTACGAGCGTTAGTCTTGTATTCACCGTTTCCACCCGACGCGGGTTCGACTCCCATATCCGGTGAACACCCAGAGTGGTTTTGGACCCCACTATAGAAGGTAAGGCCCCACTATGCAAACTAAGTCAGGGTTGAAAACAAACGAAACAAACAATATCCCTTTAGACAATGTCAGAATCAAAATATTCGCGGGTATACTACACAATGTAGTGAGACAGTGGTATATTCACTTTACCGTTCTGTGCCCCCAATGCTGCTGAAATATTTATATGAAATAATTTCCTAAGTAGGTATGGCTTTTTGGACATCTTTCGAAACGAATGATTATCTAGGAACAGTATTGACAGTATTGAAACTCTTCAGTCCAATTGTGAGCGGTTCTATTATGCAGGGGGCGTAGTGACATTTAAAATTTTGGGGTGTGCCGCAGTTGAGCCATTCTACCTTTTTGTTTGATTAGTCTACTCGACAAGTTGAAAATGGTCTGAAATAGAGATACTGCTATCAAAATTATGTGTGATAGCTCATTGGATCCGGAATAACGCCTAGAAAAATGTGCCAAAAGCGTGTATTAGCACATAAAAAATTGCAAAAGTTATAAACAATTGAAGATGAAAAAAAAATGGCATTTCGTTTTCAGCCAATATTTCATAAACTATTAATATTTAAGAAATTTCAAAAAAGGTTCTGGAAGACGAGGAAATTTCCAATAAAAAACTCCCGGAACTCTATCTCCATTATTTATAATTTTAAGTTAACGCTGAAAATGGGTCTCCGAGCGACATTTTTACGTTGCGCGCGCGGCGTCAAAAGCGAGTACGACACATTAATTAATTTATTCAAGGTATTAAATATATTTTTTTTAATTTGAAAAAATTATGGTGAATTCGGAACACTATAAATAATTTCTTATATACATGCTTAACATAAAAGTTAAAAAAATATTCATACTTTGTTTATAATAATTTTTGTACTTGAACAAAAACAAAAAAATCCAAGTAATGTTGTTAAAAAAATTTTTTTCCCTCAATCATCATATTATCGTTTTTTTATCAATTCAAGATATAAATTGATTTGCAAAAATAAGTTCCCGCCATTTGTTGATGAATTTTTTATGAACAAACTAATTATTTCAATATTTTTGAAAAAAATTTTTTCACAACTTCATAATATTACAAATATTATGATTTTTGGAAAAAAAAAATTACTTAATAACAATTTAATTGTTTATAATCGTTTTTTTATATTTCTATTGTTTAAATAATTAGTTAAACATTTTTTTTCCTGAAAATCATAATTGACAGTCCTCTAGAAAGTAACAAAAAAAATTTATAACAATTCCATTGTTTATTAACTTACCAATTTGTTATAATTTTTTTTTTAACTTTATTAGATTTTTTTCTGGAACTTCTGAAATTTACGAAAACAACCATATATAACAAAGTATAGAAAAAAACTTTTTCCAATTTTTTATTGTACTCTGGGAATTGGAATTGGGAAAAATTGATGAAACATTTTTTCTATCTTTGTTATATATGGTTGTTTTTGTAAATTAAGAAGTTTCAGAAAAAAAATCTACGAGTTTAAAATTTGTTTATAACAAATTGTTAAGTTGATAAACAATGGAATGTTGATAAAAAAATATTTTTTTGTTACTTCATAGAGGACTGTCAATTATGATTTTTAGAAAAAAATAATTTCTCAACTAATTATTTAAACAATAGAAATATAAAAAAAACATTATAAACATTAAAAAATGTTATTAAGTATTTTTTTTTCAAAAATCATAATATAATAATTGTTGAAAAAAATTTTCAAAATTTGAAATAATAATTTGTTTATAAAAAATTATCTACAAATAGCGGGATTTTTTTGTTTTTTGCAAATCAATTTATATCTTGTATTAATAAAAAAACGATAATATGATGATTAAGAAAAAAAATGTTTTTTAACAACATTACTTGGATTTTTTTGTTTTTGTTCAAGTACAAAAATTATTATAAACAAAGTATGGATATTTTTTTAACTTTTATGGCATGATCTTGTTAAGTATGTATATAAGAGAGGCTCTACGAAGCAAAAATTTTACAATTATTTAAATATTTTTTTTCATTTACAATTAAGACAGAAGTTCGAGAAAATTTTGTTGTTAACAATCGTTTAACCTGTTGAAAAATTAAGTTCAAGTAAAATTTCCAACGGGAATGAATTATTTATAGTGTTCCGAATACACCATAATTTTGACAAATTTTAAAAAAATATTTAATACCTTAAATAAATTAATTAATTTGTCGTACTCGCTTTTGACGCCGCGCGCGCTACCCAAAAATGTCGCTCGGAGACCCATTTTCAGCGTTTTTTATTGAAAATTTCCTCCTCTTTCAGAATCTTTTTTTGAAATTTCTTAAATATTGATAGTTTATGAAATATTGGCACAAAACGAAAAGCCATTTTTTTTCATCTTCAATTGTTTATAACTTTTGCAATTTTTTATGTGTTAATACACGCTTTCGGCACATTTTTCTAGGCGTTACTCCGGACCCAATGAGCTATCACACATAATTTTAAGAGCAGTATCTCTATTTTAGACCATTTTCAACTTGTCGAGTAGACTAGATATACGAAACTCACTCATCCAATGTCCTCAAAATGATGTCCTCGATTTGTGTGTTCATGTCCCCAAACACTACTACGCTGTCCCTGAAAAGAGTATTACGATCCTCAAATTGATGATGTCCCTGAATCCACAGTTAGGTATATAATTCAAGTTTGAGGACAGTCCTCAAAAAGCCCTTTTGTCCCCACAGTCACTGTTACAGGAAAAAAACGTCCCCGAACTAACACTTGGGCATACATATATATATGTATATATATATATATATATATATATATATATATATATATATATATATATATATATATATATATATATATATATATATATATATATATATTTAATTGAAAAACTAATTCATTTACAATAGTAAATACATTGTCACATTATAGATCAAATTAAATTAACATGAGAAAATACAAACAGTCTGATTAAAAATACATACATATAGATAAAAAGTTAGATAAAAAAGTCATACACAAGAATATACTAATTTTTCATCAAGTGATCCTTCAATCGTCTTTTGAATGTATTTATCGAACCACTCTCTTTAATTTCTTGTGGGAGGTCATTAAAACAATCTACTCCTTTATAAAATAAAGAATTATGTGAACTATTTTTTTTATATTTTTCAACCTTTATGTTGTTTCTGTTTCTTGTGTTATACTCATGTATGTCAGCCACATGAGTTAATTTATTCTGGTGAATATCCAATTTTGATTTTAAAAATAAAGATTAGTGTTAGGTACTCGAAGAGTTTCTGCACTGGTAGCCATTGAAGGGTTTGCAACATATTTGCTATTGGTGTTATCCTCGAACATTGTAAGATTATTCGCATAGCACGATTCTGCATCTTTTGTAGTCTGTTTATTTCATTTTGATTGAGAAAAAATAGAATGGTAGAACAATAATTCAAATGTGGGAGGATTATGGAGTTGTATACTAATAATTCAGACCACTGGCTGAGATATGGGGAACATCTTAAATAGTTAATTTTGTAAGCTACTGTTTTAATAATCTGATTAGCATGTTTCTTGAATTTTAGTTTACTGTCAATAGATACACCCGAGTACACGAATTTGTTTACCTTTTCTATATCACTGTCATTCAATCGTAGAAGTAGGTTTTCATTATTATGATCTTTATGTTTCCCTAATAACATCCATTTTGTTTTATTAACGTTCCAGAAACAAGTACAAGAATAATTGCTGAAGCTCTCAATTCTACTCAGTCCACAGTTTGGAGAATTATCCACGATCAACAACTTTATCCTTACCATATTCAGAGGGTACAAGCTCTCTTGCCACGAGACTTTCCCCAACGCATTACGATGTGTCAGTGGTTTTTGAAAAAATTGGCTGGGAATCCTCAATTTTTAAGATATGTACTCTTCACGGACGAGGCAAACTTCTCCCGAAATTCTATCACAAACTTTTATGACAACCATGTTTGGGCTCTGGAAAATCCGCACGCAGTTAGTGAAAGACATTATCAGTAACAATTTTCTGTAAATGTATGGGCGGCAATAATTGATAATTACTTGATGGGTTCTTTCTTTCTTCCGTTCCGACTGAATGGCGCAACTTACAGACACTTTTTATAGAACCAATTGCCGGGACTACTTCAGAATGTACCATTAGAAATTCGTATCCGCATGTGATTTCTGCATGATGGGGCTCCGGCCCATTTTAGCGTTGTAGCCAGGGAATTCCTTAACACTGTCTATCCAAATCGATGGATCGGTAGGGGTGTAGAAGAACCTAACCAGGCGGGGGCACCAAGGTCCCCAGATCTAGAACCGCTAGATTTTTTTTTGGAGACATTTGAAGTCACTAGTTTATAAAACTCCAGTAGCGAACGAGAAAGATCTAAGAAACCGAATAGTAGACGCCTGTGAAACAATAAGAAACACACCATTAATTTTTGAGCGGGTACGAGATTCAATGACTAGAAGACTGAATGCCTGTATCTTCGCTGAAGGTGGACACTTTGAACAATGTATTTGAATACAATTTAGTTTCCTTTATTTTTATTTATTCTGCATATTCAAAATTTCTTGAAGAAAAATGTTGATATTTCTTGCAAATTTTATTAAAACAAATACAGATTTTGCACCATTGATACAAAAATAACTATTTCAAACGAGTAAAAATAAATAGAATAGGTGGCGCCCCCTACAGGAAACCAAAAATACTTACTCAAACCTCAAATTCATTTCCTAAGCATTCTTGTGTAAAATGCAAAATAATGGTTATAACTTCAACACACATCGATTATCAAATAATCGACTTGAAATTTTCAAGTCCAAATATCTAGAAAACGGTTGCTTGTAGCGAATTGTAACAGGGCAAGATTTTTTACGAAGATATGATGGGAAAATTGATTTTTCCACTGAAAAATGTGCTAGAATTACGCCCAAAAAAGTTATGAATCTTCAAAAAAATTGTTTGAATAATATCAAATGTATTTTTTTCAGATCCCAGAACTCAAGATCTTTGGGGAGTACCATCACTACCAATTATTCTGGGATTTATTGGCTTCTACCTATACTTCGTTAAAGTCCTAGGACCGAGATTGATGAAAAACAGACCACCCTTCGATATCAGAATTCTTCTGATAGTGTACAACAGTTTACAAATATTGGCCAACCTATGGCTCGCATATGAGGTATGTTTTATTTCTAATCCTAACATTCATTTCTCACATAGGCCGGTGCCGGTATCTATTTAAAAAAAATATTTGAAGAGAGATAAACTTTTGTAAACTGAGACGAACGAATGAACTTCAAATGTGTTTAAACACACTTGGCAAAGAAAAATTAAACATCCATTGAAAAATATCAATGTTATTCAATATATTCATATATAGTGTTATGATATGAAGTATGGAATTCACATCGACTGCTTCCTAAAATGGAACATTCACATCACTGAACTCTCGAAGAAAATTCGAGCACTCATTTTTAATTTCTACCGGTTAAGAAACTTTCTCCCGTTCCCAAAACTTAAAATAATATACATCGCTCTCGTTGAATCCCTACTCCAATACGGAATCATAGGATGGGGAGGAGTTCGACAATATCACCTTCTACCTTTAAAAATCCTTCGAAAAAGGATTCAGAAACTAATAATTAGAGTCCCACCAACACACTCATCTGACCAACTATTTAAATCCACGGACATCTTGGACATCAGACAGCTCTATGCAAGAAATACGCTAATGCTTTGTAGCCAGAGAAAACGAGACATCCAAATTGTTCACCACACGCACAACACGAGGAGAGCGCAAAAAATACACTTACCGCGCGCAGGAAAATCAATCGGCCAAAGATACTTCGCGTATACTGGACCACGGCTACTGAACATATTACCTGAACCGTTGAAAAACCGTATGTTCTCTCCTTCTTTTAAGAGACATGTAAAGCAATGGTTACTCTCTGTCGAAAGACAAACAATTCATACCTTATGAAAAACACTGTACAAATTAAATATTAGCGTATTCAATAAAGAAAAAAAAATGGAATCTGTAAAAATAAGGTACACCCCTCAACCACCATCAATAGTTCGTGCTTTGCCCTCTCATTAATCATTGTAGTGTCTGTAGATCACACACTTTGTAAGAAAGAAACAAAATGAAACTTCTCATAAACAAGTTCCACGGAACTTTTTTGAATATCTCTAATGTTTTTTCCCACATTGTTAAGACTAACTCGTCATATGCACTGTATTGTAAATCTAAAATGGTGAATAAACATTATTATTATAAAAAAATAAATATGTTAAATATAAATAGAATACAAATTTGATATAATGATATTTATACATAACATGAATACCTGCTATGATTGTTTTTACAATTTTTCTGTGTACTCTGCATTTCTGAACCCTTTGGCCATCTTATAGTCAACGCAGATGATCCAAGAGTTTAGCAGTGGAGCATCAGAATGTTTCCAGAAATCCCTTTTATTTGCACAACCTATAAAAGTATGGAAATCAAAATCTACAAATAAATAGAATTCAAATAGACAAAACTAATCTACAAGCAAGAACATCCTGTCTACTAATCTTGAGTCACAAGGAACATGACAGGGACAAACTATTTTCCATTGGAAATCATCAAAATAACATTTGAGAACAGAAAATGGGTGAATATGAATTTTGAACAGTTCTTTATGAATAATGTTAGGTGTAGATATGAAAATTGTAAAAAAAAATTGTATAATATTTTTTTTATGTTCTGGTTCCCACGAAAAGGGATATCCTGTAATGTTCAGAGAACATCGTGGGAACCTAGGGAAAGAAGGTAGGAGTTGGTGTTCTTCTTAAATTTCTGAAGGTTGTATGCCTCGGGGAACACCTCCCTAGGCAATGAGTTCCAAAGCCTCGCTGTTCGTTGGATGAACGAGTCTTTGGAAAGTGATGTTCTGCAGGTCTCCAAAGTGACCACGAAGGGGTGTGATGACTGAACTTGACGGGTTGATCTCGAAGAGACTGCCAAAGCAGGAACGATTGTTGATATTTCAGAAGAGCATCGCCTATGAAAATATCTATAAAATAGAGACAAATCGCCAACTTTTCTACGGTGTTCCAGACAAGTGAGCGAGTTTGTAAGCGAGGCATCACCGACAAGACGAATTGCCCTTTTTTGGACAGAATCCAATAGCCTCAGGATATGTTTAGGTGCCGCACTCCAAATATGGGAACAGTATTCCAGGACAGGTCGGATCTGTGCCTTATAGATCATAAGCAGCTGACTGGGGTGAAATAGCTCTTGGCACGAAACAAAAAACCAAGTTTTGGGATGCACTTTTCGCAATGGACCTCACGTGATTTTCCCAGGAAAGGTTATTGCTGATAGTAATACCAAGCATCGATATGGATGGCTTCAGTGGTATGGTTACTCCTGACAAAGTTATGTTAGGCACAGTGAGATCGGCTTTTCTAGAGAAAAGACATGCTTGTGTTTTGTTTGCATTGAATTCTACCAAGTTATTAGATCCCCATTCGAGAATTGTTGCTAAGTCCATATTTATATTATTAACATTTCTTCCTCGTTCATTTCTGGTTTCACGGGCTGATATAGGGGCCCTGGAAGACAAAGCGGTATGGAGGGTACTATCATCGGCAAAGCTGTGTACTGGACATGAAGTTGCTTTCAACAGGTCGTTGATGTGAAGTAGAAATAGTGTTGGTGCGAGAATAGATCCTTGCGGAACACCAGCATTTATGAGTGGAGTGTCAGATGAAACTCCATCGACCACTACATGGAGAGACCTGTTTGAGAGAAAACTAGCAAGCAGAGAACACAGCTGAGGGGGCAAGCCATAAGACGGAAGCTTGGCGAGGAGTCCCTGGTGCCAAACTCGATCGAACGCCTTGGAGATATCTAATGCCACAGCTAAAGTTTCTCCATACTTTTCAATAGATAGCTGCCATATATGTGAGACGTAAGCGAGCAGGTCATCAGTTGATCTCTGATGGCGGAAGCCATATTGCCTATCGTTGACAATTCCTGAGTCTTCCAGATATTTCATGAGCTCGATGTTGATGGCTTTTTCCATGACCTTTGAAATAATAGATAGCAGTGCGATAGGTCTGTAGTTGCTAGGTAGGGCCTTTTTTCCTTTTTTAGGGGCTGGCTGTACTCTTGCAATTTTCCAATTGGACGGAAATACCCCCAAATTGTAAGAGTGGTTGAACAACTTGCAAAGAACAAGTGTTAGTTCGGGGGCACATTTCTTGAGAACAATCAGCGGGATTCCGTCAGATCCACAGGCTTTGTTGGTGTTGAGACCCAGCAAAAGCTTTCTGATAGTACGTTGGCGAAAGGTGATCTCGGGCATGTGACTGACAATAGGTGTAATGTTCGGGGGTTGTTTTCCCGATGAATCCAGAGTGGAATTTCCAGCAAATAGGTGGGCAAAGATATTGGCTTTTTCCTGGGCAGTCGTTGCTAGTGTTCCATTTTCTTTGGTTAGAGGAGAAAATGAGCTGGAAGTGAAGTTTCTTCCCACAGCTTTGGCGAAAGACCAAAATGAACGGGATCCGTTAGGACATTCAGCAAGTTTTGATCTTATTTTGGCATTGTGGGCATCTTTTGAGCATTCTATTGTCTCTTTGCATATGCCTCTAGCCTCGACATATGCTGCTCTGGTCTCAGGGCCCGGATTTTTTAGCCATCGATGGTATGCTGACTGTTTGGAAGCCACACCTCTAGAGCAGTTTCTGTTAAACCAGGTTCTTCTTTCGGTATTCGGTATGTAAGTTTGCATCCCCAACAAGATGATTTCAGAAATTGTCTCAGCACATCGTGTTGGATCTACTGAAGAGAAACAAACTCTCTTCCATGGAAACGCTGAGAAAAACATACGAAGACCTTCCCAGTCGGCCGAATTGTAATGCCACATGAGACGGGGTGGTATTGTGCAGCTCGATGGTAAATGGAAAGAGCATGTTGTGGAGATGAGGGTGTGATCAGAGTTTCCAAGTGGGGCACAAACTTCTATTCTATACGGGTCAGGATTGGTGGTGAGGAAAAGATCTAGTGTATTGGCAGACTGGTTGTTGACATCAGGGATGCGGGTTGGTAGCTCGACCAGTTGTTCTAGACCATGAGTGATGGCGAAGGCCTCGGCTTGACGACCTGCATCATCTGTTTTGTTAGAGAATTTGAGCCAGGCAGCGTTATGTACATTAAAGTCTCCCATGATTATGGTTTCAGCTGTTGGATGGTTCTCCTGAATGTAGTCCAGTTTGAGTGATAAAAACTCAAAGAGGTCGTTATATGAAGGTTCATTAGGTGATAGGTAAAGGCAGCAGAGGAACTTAGTCAGTTTGGTATCAGATAGCTTGAACCACATCACATCAAAGTCTTTCGGTTCCAAACTCTCTTCACGCTGGCATGAAAGGTTAGCCTTAGCGTAAAGGCAGACTCCACCTTTGAACCTGAATCGAGAATGGAGTTCGTAACCAGGACAAAGCATATGGACCTTGTTGGTGGACGAGTTTACTTGTTAGAGCCAGAATATCCGGTTTTTTCGTCTGTAGGTGATGGTGGACGTCATTGATGTTCTTGTTGAGTCCGCGGATGTTGCAAAAATTAATTTTTAATGTTGAGTCCCCTCGAGTACCTCTCGCCCGGAAATCCGAATGGAGAGGTATTTTACTTCCGGAGTGTTTTACTCTAGGAGACTTCATCATTATTACTATTAGGATGTACCTGAAAATAAAGGAGGAATTGGGGAAAAGGAAAGAGGGAGACCGGAAAGTATCGACCGAACACTGAAACATGGAATGATCCATTTCACAGCACACAAAGTCGATATGGTGGTATTTCACCGGGCGATGAGACCATCTTCCACCTACGGTTATCCTTTTAGTCGCCTCTTACGACAGGCAGGATTTACCATGGGGCTATTCTAAAGCCGACCCCATACAGCATGCTATGCATACAGCAATATGTTAGAATTAGAAAATGTGTTTCAAGAAGTGTGCAATGAGTGAAATTCATATCGGAAAAACGAAAAGTGATGGTTGCCTGAAGAAGCAAAAAATGAGGAGTCGAAAAATAATTTTGAAGAGAAGCGGGAACAAAAATTTATCATCATCGAAAATCAACGCGAATACAACAAATGTAACAACAATTTCAACCTTAAATCCAAATAAAGAAACTTCCTGGCAAATATTCGACCAAAGAGCCACCTATCTCCAATCCAAATCAGATCATATTTCCAATGCATAACATGACTAGCAACAAGGGGGGCAACATCACTCCCAATAGCCATTGAACACCTACTCCAGGATTTTCGTGAGTGTACAAACTGAATTTACAAAAGGTATTTCATCAACAAAAACTGGACACAGTGATACGTTTCGCACTAGATACTTTCTATGGTTCTTTTTAATAACACCGATTCACAGTGGTGAACTTTCTTCCGTAATCATGATCATAATATGAATATAACCTCTAAATATTTACTTTCAATATTCACTGATTGCGCATGAGCAAGCATTTGATGTTTTGAATTTTGATTTTTTCAATTACATTAACATTAGGGTAGATATCGCAGGAATGGGTATTCGAAATATTTGAAATTCCATTTGAATAAAAATAACAATCATTTAACTATTTTCTGTACTCGTTATTTATCATTCGATCATATTACAAGCCATATTCTCATGAAACAGTAAAAGGACTCCAAATAAAACAACTAGATGGCGCAACTGCAATCCTCCTGAGATTTGAGACGATCTGCTCTACATAGGCGTACCGGCTGAGCTGTGGAAAGGTAATAAAAGAAAGGTTAATGGTATATTGAAGAAGGGTTAAAATGGCATAGCCGGAGTTAATTGTTGTGATGAGTATTTGAAAAGCACATAAAAAATAATAATAATAATTATACATTGAACAAAATAATACATATCCTCATCATCATATATATATATATATATATATATATATATATATATATGTATATATATATATATATATATATATATCTATAGTAAATAGGGGTATTTTTCTTGGGTTTTGGATTCAAGTTGACAGAAAAATGATTTTATTAGATCATTTGGACGACGTTTCGTTCCTAGCTGATGGCTTCTTCAGGTTTAGCAATTTATTTAATCAGTTCTACATAGTCTTGAAAAATAGTTGTGATAAATTTTGTTTTGTTAAAAATTTTCTTACATTTGTTTCAATAAAATGTCCCGTACTTACCTAAGCTACAATAACGGTTACTCAACATTGTATTCTTCTCTTTTCCTTCATTATGGTTGAAAATAGTTATTTTGACATTTCTTTCTGGGTTTGTTGAAATGAACGATGAGGGCGACAAAATGGGTGCTGTGAAAGTGAAGTTGGTTAATATGTTGAGAGCATGTGCGAATTCTAGTTGGTCGTGTTGGATCGAATATTCGTATTGCTATGTGTGTAGGAGGGATTGAAAATGGAATCTACGTGTTGGTTTTGTGAACTTTACAAGAGTGTGTAATATATTTGGTTTAGGTTGTGGATGTCAGTTCTGTTATTTATGGCGTTTTTGCATTTTTTATGTATATCATTTCTCTTATGCACCGTTCATCTTTATTTCTCTGAAATGCTAAGGTTTTGGTGTTTTAAAAGTTTGGGTTATGATTATCTTGGATATGTTTATTTGAGGCAGTGCTTGATTTTTTCATATATTTGTGGCCGTTCAGTCTGTTGCTTAAAAGTTGTGATTCCATACCTTATTCTTTGTTGCAATCGTTGCATGGAATGCTATAAATTAGGTTCGAGTTCTTCATTTTAGGAATTTGGCTTTTGAAAGGGGTGAAACATCTCTTTCTCAATACGTTGTATGGCTCAAAGCACACCTCAAGATTGTTTTCATTAAAAATGTTTTTAACGTTCTCAGATAGGCCCTGTACATATGAAAGAGCAATGTAGTTACCTGGCTTTGGGTTTTTTTTGGTTGTTCTGTTCAGAATTGTTAACTTCATTTATTCTTTGTTGGATTATTTCATTGATGAATTTCAGTGGGTAGTTGTTGTTTAGTAGAGTTTTCCTGATTTTTTCTAGATATTCTTGTCTCAACTCTGAACTGCTTAATTGAATGGCTCTGTCGGTTATACTCCTTACCTCGTTTTTTTTTCTGTTGTGGCAACGCAACGATAGTTATGAACACCAAAGATTACAAGACCAAAATGGTGGCATTGCTAGAGTGGCCAGCCTACAAGAAAATATCGACAGACCCAAGAACCTACCTAGAAAAGACAACCCAAAACATAGTCAAAAAGTCACCAATCGATAAGAAACCAGAGAACAACTCATCCTAAGAGAGAAATCATCAAAATGTCCCAAACTATATGACCTTCCCAAGATCCATTAACCAGGAACACCTCTCAGGCTGATTGTCAGTTCTATAGGATCACCAGTACAACAACTTGCGATAGTGTTTATCTCACTTCATTACAAACTGATCCAATCTCGTTCAACTGTAGCTACACTAGTTATGAAAATATATTTGGCAAGGTGGAAGAGAGCATTATATTCCATCACCTATTGAAAGATATATCCTGAGAATGGAACACAATAAACTCTATAATTATTATTATGCACATTGTTGCTAGGATGAGCCTCATTGAATAGTCGTGCCGTACTTCTACTGCAACTATTCATTTTGTTAATTTGCCATATGTTGGTTCATAATTTTTATTTGTATATTTTTTTACAGTTTTCATATATTTACTGGAGGATTCATGAAGGTTGTATCCCTACAGATTATTCCACAAGTGCATTGGCATTGCATGAGCTGGCTGGTACTCGAAAATATTTTTGGTTGAAGATGTTCGATTGCTTGGATACGGTAAGATAATAATAATTATAATAATAATCGTTTTTATTGATAGTAAGTGAGACATAATTTATACGTGAAATGTGATTTCTATCACTATCAATGGGCAGAGTTAGCGTTTACCCAAGTGTTAGATGGGTAAGTACTTTCTAACACTCAACCTTTATTCTTATATGCTAATGGAGAATAGAAAAGGAAAAAGAAAGCACACTATTATTCATTTGGTAAATATAATCCATTCGATGAAGTTGAATGAAATATAATAAGGTATTTCTCAGAAATGAATATACAGGGTGGGGCACCCCATACGACACGGTCCCTGTATTCCAAACGATTAATTTTTTCGGAAATTTCTCCATTTTATTATATGTATATTGATTGAGGCTGCAAAAGGAAATTATTTTTGGAGTCTACAGGGTGGCTCAAGAAAGTGTGACATATCAAAGTTGTGTTTTTTTAAATGGAACACTTTTGAATGGGTCAGGAAAAAATAATATGATTGCATATAAGGTACTATGTATCTAACTATAACCGTTCTCGAGTTAATGATTTTTTTAATGAAAATGCTAGGTACAATTGGGAACTAAATAACATCGAAATGTATTGAAATCATCCCTTCGAATTCTGACCAAGCATGAAAGAGGTTTTGGGCTATTGATTTCGATAAAACCCGTTCCTCAATATTATACAGAATGTTCAAAAAACATTGTAACGTTTTTATAATTTCGGACCAAGATAACTTTGTTATTTCAAATAGAACACCCTGTATTTTTTTGGTCTGAACAATATAAAATCCAATTATCTTTCATTTCATATTGGAGTTCCCTATACCTAACCTAAATAATTTTTCAGATATTGGCTTTTTCAAATAGTAGTTCTTATTTCAATGCATCCTTTGAATCAAGCTTTGAAACGATATTTATTCAACTTGTTGAACGAATTCTTAGTGAGAGTTATTGTGTTTTACGTTATTCAAAACATTCACTGAATCATTAGCGTCGAAAATGAAAACTGATCCCATTCAAGAGCTGATAGATATGATTTTAGCGATTGGTGAGTAATTGCCTTTTGGCGTCGAGGGTGTATTCCCAAAAATATCCAGACCAGAATCATCCAAACAAGTTGGTTTTCAAACGATTGCTACATCATTTTCGTAGGACTGAAAGTGTAGCTTATGAAAAGGCAAATAGACCAAAACCTATCATTGGAAATGAGAAAAATAAATTTCTTATTATGGGATTAATCATAGAAAACCCTCATACGAGTCAACGTAAGATCGAGAAAGATACATTAATAAGCAGACGGAGCATTTCTAGGGTAATAAAAAAATACAAATTTCACCCGTACCGTATTCAGATGCACCAGGAATTATATGAAATAGACTTTTCTGCCCCATTGGAAATGACTGGTGAACGAAGTTTATATCGGTAAGATTCCCCAATTGTCAGTGGTGAACTCTCAATTTTTTTCGGGCACATTTTTCGAAATTATTTGCACATTGCAGCAGGTGAACGCCAAGTTTCAGATGACTGACAACCGGCGAGCGTCAGTTTATTTCATTGTTACTTTTGTTTCGCAGTTACTTCAGTCGTGAACTCTCAATATTTTTCAACGTCTTTTTTATAACAGTTCAGCATCCCTCTGCTCCAGAAAAAGTGTATGGAGGGCATGTCTGTAGTATCGTCAACATCGATACCAGAATTTTCCGTGTTCAATGTGCGTAAACACGGGCTCTTGGTATGATTGTTATCTGTATGATGTTCTTTGGCAGCCTTATTCAGCTTACTCACAGAACATTCATCACTGTGTGTATCTGATTTCTGAAGCACTCCATGATATTTTCATGCGACCTAGTCCATGTTGAATATTTTGAAATATTCACGTTCAAAAATATCCATTAGGATAGTTCTGATCTCGCTGGAACTTCTAGGAACACATTCAAATACAGTCATTCCATAATGTGAAAACTATCCAATATAACATGAGTTTTTTCTCTCCAATTGCGAATAAATTCCTACATAACATAAAATAAACAAATTTTTTCCTGTGTTTTTTTCTTGCGGTATTGAGCTAGAATATGTAATGTAAAATTTTGCCCCAAAAATATATTCTACACAGCGAGATATAATTTGAAAAATCTTCATTTTTGTTCGATTTGCTCAAGAGCTTAGAAATAAAATGTGGGTAGAAGGTTCATTGGGGGATTTGATAAAAATATGTTTATTGTTTTCTATCATATTTGCTTTTGGAATGTGTGAGGTCGTATTTCCGGATTACAGTCAGTTTACATATGGAAATTCTAAATCGAAATTATGTTTCATTGTATTCACAAAAGAATTTTCAATTAGCAAAACAATTGCGTGACTTTCAAATGACTTGTTTTGTATGAGTCATTATCATTATCGTAATTATTATTTTTATTTTCTACACATGCTAAAGCCAGTTTACTGTCCTAGATGCATCCATAAATTACGTCATGCTCTCAAGGGCGGAAGGAATCTACGAAGCGTGAGGCAGTGTGGAAGGGGAAGTCAAACTTATGTGTCGACACATTATTGAAAAAATTACTGGAAGTATAATGAAATTTTTCATTGTTTTTCCTTTGAGGACTCCAACTATAAACGATTATCGATCTCAAGAATATGGAGTACTTGTTGTTAATAATGTATTTGATAACTGAATTGTTTTGTGTAAATTTGAAGTGGAAAATAGTTTGTTTTTTGAAATACATCTCAACCTTACGCTGAGCCAGCACTACTTCACATATCATTTTTGTAACTCTAATTCTTTTATTTTTCACAGTTAGTCGGAATTAAGCACTCCAATTTGTAATACGGTTGGTTTCCGAATAAGAAAGTTTTTCAAAAACCTGTTTTTCCAAATACCACCTTCTACTGGCGCAGTCAGTAAGATCGCGAAAGGATCTATGAATAAAATCGTCGTTCTCGAACGTTTGTTAACGATCCCGGATTGGTTTATCGAAGGCAGTATCATGACTTCCCAAAGAGTTAGCCACCAAATTTGACGCCTATGCGTACCAAAAACAATTTCTATTCGAATAGAAATTATTTTCAAAATTATGTCAAAAAACCGCCTATTGCTTCACGTTCACGTCCCACACTCACCAAATTTTGATAATATCCAGTATTACTCCGAAAATAACCCTCCAGCTCCTGCCGGGAAATTATATTGTCAACAAGAATAAAAATTTGGATGAGGGCAACGACCACTTTCCAGAAACAGTGGAACTCCACAGTTTTTCTGGCACAGGAGTGCCATAACTATCACCAAGCTGCCCCTGAAATTTTTCATAGACACCGAATCTACAGAATATTTTCTCAAGCCCCTGTATCGTTTGCAAGTTTCCAATAAATTGCATTGAACACGAACAATTTGTAGTCACTTTAATTTTCCAGGACTATTGTGCTGAAATTTTTTGTTTCTCAGAATTAAACAGCAGTTCTCCTATGAAATGCTATGAGATATTTGATGAATTGATTGATTTGGCTAACTCATTATTGATGCAAGAAAAATAGGAGTTTATTAAATAACAATTGAACACTTCAAACGAAATAGTTCCAATTCAGTATTTCAAAACCAATGAAAATCATTAAATTTGAGCCACATACCATAATGCGCGTCAGGTTACCAGTGATAAAGAATGGAGGAACAACCATATTACCACAGCGACAAATTGGCAGACGGCATATAACAATTTGGGCGGGCAGAGCTCATCAACGACACGGATTATGAACTATAGCTGATTGATTCGATAGAAACAGCTAAAATTATTCTTGGCGAGTTTCATGTTTTTTCTATGGACATATTACCGGACATATTAAACAAACTTCCATCTTAGATTTTGCAAGTGGATTTCACCCAGATCGAAATGGCCAAGGTGTACATACACAAAATGGCTTTTACTGTCGTGGTTGGTCTCTACGAGTACATCATAATGCCATTCGGGCTCAAGAATATCTCAGCTACTTTCCAGCCCATTATTGAACAATGTTCCGGAGTACATACAGAAAAACATCTGTCTCACGTACATGTACGGCACCATTCGACAACTCTACAGGGGTTCCTGGTCAACCAGGTATATCTGGTGAACCGTACTGAAGATTTCAACAGGCTCAGGGAAACTAACTTGAAGGACCAGATGAATAAACCAAATTCCTGCACGAAGAAGTAGCATTCCCAAGACATCAAATCCGAAGTAATTCGATCACACCCAGAAAGATAAGAGTCCCAGAAACCCAGAAGAGTTAAAACACCTCGAACAACTAAGAAATCAAGAGATTTTCGGGTCCCCTTGGATACTACCATGAATTCATGGGCTCATAGCTAAAAGAAATGGAAAGATCGAACACACTCCTGAGTTCATCAATCACTTTGGAACATGGTAAAGCCTCTTGACTCACGAAACTTTGTTTCAATACTCCGATTGCTTTTCGTTAATGAACGAAATCATTGAACGATAATGACCAAAATCGTAAAACGATGGGGAAGGAGATGCTTGCAAATTCAGACCTTATCTGTTTTGGCCGAAAATTCAAAATCCTTTCTCTATCACCATCCACTCCAATGGCTATTTTCACGATCAGATCCTCATTCTGAATTGGTCAGATGTAAACTTAAATTGAAAGAATCCGTTCATGATGTTACCTGACAAAAAATAACTTTCTAGAATAGAAATCTGTACCGAGAACATTTTCAATTCAAGAGACCATATGAGGTACTTCAATAAGCCAAGGGTTTTTCCAAATCATCGTCTCTGATAGCGAGCTAGAATTGGAAAACGGACTCAAACAAGAATTTTCAGATACACATGAAACTACAATACACTACGCCATCTCCGATAATTCGAAATCGAATGGAATGTTCCAACATCATCCAGTCAGTCACGGAAGAGAAACAGACAAACAAGTTTTGAATAAATTGCATTGAACACGAACAATTTGTAGTCACTTCAATTATCCAGGACTATTGTGCTGTTGTCCTATGGAATGCTATGAGATATTTGATGGATTGATTTAGCTAACTCATTATTGATGCAAAAAAATAGGAGTTTATTAATCAACATTTGAACACTCTAAACGGAATAGTTTCAATTCAGTATTTAAAACCAATGGAAATAGGTTTATTCCATTCAATTCGAGCCAGATAACATAATGCGCGTCAGGCTACCAGTGATAAAGAATGAAGGAACAACCATATTACCACAGCGACAAATCCAAAATGATGAAATTGACAGACGGCATATAACAATTTGGGCGGGCAGAGCTTATCAACGACAAGGATTATGAACTATAGCTGATTGATTCGATAGAAACAGCTTAAATTATCCTTGACGGGTTCCATGTTTTTTCTATGGTCATATTACCGGACATATTTAACAAACTTCCATCTTAGATTTTGCAAGCGGATTCCACCCAGATCGAAATGGCCAAGGTGTACATACACAAAATGGCGTTTACTGTCGTGGTTGGTCTCTACGAGTACATCATAATGCCATTCGGCTCAAGATTGCCCGCGCTACTCCCCAGCCCATTATTGAACAATGTTCTGGAGTACATACAGGAAAACATCTGTCTCACGTACATGTACGACACCACTCGACAACTCTACAGATATACCTGGTGAACCAGGTATATCTGGTCAACCTTAATGAAGATTTCAATAGGCTCAGGGAAACTAACTTGAAGGATCAGATGAATAAACCCAATTCCTGCACGAAGAAGTAGCATTCCCAAGACATGTAATCAAACGTGAAGTAATTCGATCACACCCAGAAAGATGAGAGCAACCACGCCATACCTCGAACAGTTAAGAAATCAAGAGATTTTTGGGTCTCCTTGGATACTACCATGAATTCATGGGCTCTTAAGCTGAAAGAAATAGAAAGATCAAACACACTCCTGAGTTCATCGATTACTTTGGAACATGGAAAAGCCTCTTGACTCACGAAACCTTGTTTCAATATTCCGATTGCACATGCTTTTCGCTAATTAACAGAATCATTAAACGATAATGAACAAAATCGTAAAACGACCCTATCTGTTTTGGCCGAAAATTCGCAATCTCTTCTCTATCACAACCCACTCCAATAGCTATTTTCACGATAGGATCCTAATTCTAAATTAGTCAGATGAAAACTCAAATTGAAAGAATCCGTTCATGATGTTACCTGACAAAAAATAACTTCCTAGAATAGAAATCTGTACCAAGAAAATTTTCAATTCAAAAGACCATATGAGGAACTTCAATAAGCCAAAAGTTTTCCCAAATCATCGTCTCTGATAGCGAGCTAGAATTGAAAAACGGACTCAAATAAGAATTTTTATATTCACACAAAACTATAATACACTACGCCATTCCCGATAATTCGAAATCGAATAGAATTTTTCAAAACCATCCAAGAGAAAACGATAAACATGCTCCATAGACATTTTGGAAGCCACGATTATATTGTCATCAAAAGAAAACTAATGAATACATACACGCAACAACATAGCGTAAAAACTAAAGATGAATCAGTTAACCATCAAACTGAATAAATGGACAATCAATGAAACCAGGAAAGACAAAATTGTATGAGCAAAAAGCCATACACATAATTATACACATGAACAAGAGCAGTAAGAAAAAAACTCACACCCAGATTCATTCGTTGAATCTGATAAGAAATTGACACTACAGCTACCCCTCACCACTTGTCATGAAAAAAACCCAATCATACTCTAAAACCCAGCCAAAAATAATCATTGTAAGTGAACACCTACATCGAGCCAGAAAAATAAGATTCAGGACCTCGAGGACAGGCCAGAGATTCTCCCCCTCAACCTGGAAGAAGCCAGCATACAGAGTAGCACCCATAACTTCTTTATATTTTCATAATTTCAGACCAATCGCCCTAGAAATGGACCCAACCGTTCATCCATCCGTCGCATTGAAG
Source organism: Gonioctena quinquepunctata (assembly GCA_018342105.1). Taxonomy (NCBI): domain Eukaryota; kingdom Metazoa; phylum Arthropoda; class Insecta; order Coleoptera; family Chrysomelidae; genus Gonioctena; species Gonioctena quinquepunctata. The sequence continues at coordinate 38,029 of JAFIRS010004268.1, read as the reverse complement.
TAAACGAAAACTTATGAATGGAAACTTATAAAATGCTGTGGCATACGATCAGGCAGCAGCAGCACTTCAGAACAACCAGTAAAACATTTTACTTCGACTGAATCAACCTATATCGCTCACAAACATATCGGTAGACAATGTTAGCAAAACTATTCCATTGATAAAACGATAAATGGGTTTTATCAGAAGGAATCATGGAAATAAATGCAGAAATTGATATTCTCATAATCGATTTCAATCGCTTCATGAGAATTTGGAATTTATCGGATCAATTAAGCCGATCACTGCAAATAATACTGGAATTACCCACTGATTTCGAAAATGCGATCGCATTCACAAGAACCACCAAACTCTATGACAGCATCAAATCATAAAGAATGACATGGAATAAAGAGTCAGCCAAACTCAGGAAAAAAGTTAGGACTTTCCCCAACGCATTACTATGTGTCAGTGGTTTTTGAGAAAATTGTCTGGAAATCCCAAATTCTTAAGATATGTACTCTTCACGGACGAGGCAAACTTCTCCCGAAATGCTGTCACAAACTTCCATAACAACCATGTTTGGGCTCTGCAAAATCCTCACGCAGTTAGTGAAAGACATTATCAGTATCAATTTTCTGTAAATGTAGGTGCAATAATTGATAATTACTTGATAGGTCCTTTCTTTCTTCCGTTCCGACTGAATGGCGCAACTTACAGAGACTTTTTAGAAAATGAATTGCCGGGACCACTTCAGAATGTACCATTAGAAATTCGTATCCGCATGTGGTTTATGCATGATGGGACTCCGGCCCATTTTAGCGTTGTAGCCAGGGAATTCCTTAACACTGTCTATCCGAATCGATGGATCGGCAGGAGTGTAGAAGAATCTAACCAGGCGTGGGCACCAAGGTCCCCAGATCTAAACACGCTAAATTTCCATTTTTAGGTATATTTGAAGTCACTAGTTCATAAAACTCCAGTGGAGAACGAGGAAGATCCAAGAAACCGAATAGTAGGCGCCTGTGAAACAATAAGAAACACATCAATAATTTTCGACCGAGTATGAGATTCAATGACTAGAAGACTGAATGCCTGTATCTTCGCTGAAGGTGGACACTTCGAATAATGTATTTGAAAACAATTCACTTTCCTTTATTTTATTCTACATATTAAAAATTTCTTGAATTAAAATGTTGATATTTCTTGCAAATTTTATTAAAACAAATACAGATTTTGCATCCTTGATACAAAGATATCTATTTCAAACGAGTAAAAATAAATAGAATAGGTGGCGCCCCCTACAAAAAACCAAAACGTCAAATTCATTTCCCAAGCATTCTTGTGAAAAATGCAAAATATCTAGAAAACGGTTGCTTATAGCGACTTGTAACAGGGGTAGCTTTTTTACGTGAATATGATAGAGAAATCGATTTGTTCACTGGAAAATGTGCTGGAAGTACGCTCAAAAAAGTTATAAATCTTCTAAAGACGTGTAGGTGGCGCTCCCTGCGAGTAAAAGCAATAATAACATCAGGTTCGAATTCGATACCTCAAAAAACCTCTCAATACCAATTGTCGTTTGATTGAGGTCGGTATTTCGGAAAGTATTTGAAAAAACGAAAATAAAAATAAAACTTTAACACCCTGTATCTTAGAAACGAAGTGTTTCCGGACATATATTCAAATGGACAATTCATATTATGGAGAATCACCTCCTGGAGTTTGTCAACTGTCAACCTAAAAACGCTCCACCTTCGGTGTCGCATTTTTATTAGTTGATAGTTTTTCTCGTCTAATTGCTAGGCAACAGTTGCCCATTAAACAACCCAAATTTACCCGATAAAATACAAACCTCTCGTGCAATTATTAGTGATGAAACCACTAGTAGATTCAATATTGTTTTGCGATAAATGACACTTAGGTCGGAATTATATTCACATTCAATTCCTATATAGTGAAACATAAAAAGCAAAATTGATTGAATGAGTGATTTCCAACTCACTATTATTGTGATTTGATATTTTAATTGAAATCCCTTCTCAGCACGTTGAATACCTCAGATTCTCAAGTAAGGCAATGAGTAATTCAAATCCATTATTATCATAACATCAACAATAATTCTCATGCAGTCTCTCACCCGGAAGGCTCGGGTTCGATTCCGTATCCAGGAGCTTTTTTTTAAATCGGTTTCAGATACAAACATATTTGATAGTGAAAAATTTATATATATTTTAGGTTTTTGGGCGAGTTTACGAGCAGTGAATGATCATTGTAAAGGAATGAATCTGTAATTTGAAATGTTCTCATCAAATATCATTCGTGCCAGAGGATTTGATCGCATTTTTTTTTTATTTTCCCTCAAGCATTTTGCCTCAAGGAAATTTAACTCGGACAATTTGCGGCTTCATTATCAAAGACTAAATCACTCAAGCTTCGCTTTCGTGGTTTAAACAGATAATAAAACCGCAAATCGCACTCAGTAAAATTTTTAGGCAAAATATTTTTCGATAATTTCAAATTTTCTTGAGCGATATAACTCCCAGCACATATGTTATTACCTTCGATAAAACCCCTAGCACATATGATATTACCCTCGATGAAACCCCCAGATAATAAGACCGCAAATCGCACTCAGTAAAATTTTTAGGCAAAATATTTTCTCGAAAATTTCAAATTTTTTGAGCAATATAACCCCAGCACATATGATATTACCTCGATAAAACCCTAGCACATATGATATTACCCTCGATAAAACCCCTAGATAATAGACCGCAAATCGCACTTAGTAAAATTCCAGGCAAAATGTTTTCCCGAAAATTTCAAATTTTTTCGAGCGATATAACCCCTAGCATATATGATATTACCCTCGATGAAACTCCTAGCAGATATGATATTACCATCGATAAAACCCCTAGATAATAAGACCGCGAATCGCACTTAGTAAAATTTCCAGGCAAAATATTTTCTCGAAAATTTCAAATTTTTTTGAGCAATATAACCCCTAGCACATATGATATTACCGTCGATAAAATCCCTAGCACATATGATATTACCCTCGATAAAACCCCCAGATAATTGGACCGCAAATCGCACTTAGTAAAATTTCCAGGCAAAATGTTTTCTCGAAAATTTCAATTTTTTTTTAGCAATATAACCCCTAGCACATATGATATTACCTTCGATAAAACCCCTATCACATATCATATTATCCTCGATCCAACCACTAGCTAATTAGACCGCAACTCGCAGTTAGTAAAATTTCCAGGCAAAATGTTTTCTCGAAAATTTCAAATTTTTTTGAGCACTATAACCCCTAGCACATATGATATTACCTTCGATAAAACCCCTAACACATAGCATATTACCCTCGATAAAACCCCTAGATAATAAGACCGCAAATCGCACTTAGTAAAATTTCCAGGCAAAATGTTTTCTCGAAAATTTCAAATTTTTTTGAGCACTATAACCCCCTAGCACATATGATATTACCCTCGATAAAACCCCTAGCAATATGATATTACCATCGATGAAACCCCTAGATAATAAGACCGCGAATCGCACTTAGTAAAATTTCCAGGCAAAATGTTCTCTCGAAAATTTCAATTTTTTTTGAGCAATATAACCCCTAGCACATATGATATTACCCTCGATAAAACCCTTAGCACATATTATATTACCCTCGATAAAACCCCCAGATAATAAGACCGCAAATCGCACTTAGTAAAATTTCCAGGCAAAATGTTTTCTCGAAAAGTTCAAATTTTTTCGAGCGATGTAACCCCTAGCACATATGATATTACCGTCAATAAAATCCCTAGCACATATGATATTACCCTCGATAAAACCCCCAGATAATTGGACCGCAAATCGCACTTAGTAAAATTTCCAGGCAAAATGTTTTCTCGATAAAACCCCTAGATAATAAGACCGCGAATTGCACTCAGTAAAATTTCCAGGCAAAATATTTTCTCGAAAATTTCAAATTTTTTTGAGCAATATAACCCCTAGCACATATGATATTGTAACGTAAATAAACTTAACTTGGTTTTACTAATTTATTTAATACTTAAATATACAACTTAATTTATATCACTAACTACACCACTGTATAGCTCGATCGTATGGGCTCGTTCAGACTGTCCGTGAGACTTGAGGGCTGTCTATTTATCTCCGTTACAGAATTCCCGATCTTTCGAATTCTGGCAGTTGGCGACGGCATGTTCCAATTGTTTCCAATATTGACGGTTGTTTACCGCAGAAGAGCGACTGGATGGTTCTCGAATATCTCCGGGGATGATCTCATCGCTGTCGATGGCGACGCGGGAGGCGACAGGTCCGGCCTAGGTTCGTTATATTGCCCCCTTCTTAAAGACATTTCGTCCCGAAATTTCATCCTTGGAGTGTGACGATATCTGCATGACTCCCAGTATCTGCACCGTGAAGTTCGATGGAAGTAACACTCCACGGTCTTCATGATCGGTCGTGGAAGAGGGTTACAGCAAACCAAAATCCTGACGCCGCTGGATCTGAATATCGCCTCCAGCATACTTCTTATAACTCTCCAGTCCAACCCATCAATACCACAGGATAGTTTTGGAATTGCTAGATCCGCCAGATTCTGGTCCACCATAGTATCTCTTAGTTTGGTGAGACTCTTCCAGGCATCTTCATAGGACGGTTTATCTTGGGAATGCCTCTTGGTAACTAGGTAGTAGATGTTTCTCTGGCCTTTCTTCAACTGTAGCACCCCACCAACTTCTGGATTCTGCTCCCGCAGTGTTTGGAGTTGACCAAATTTCTTGAGAACACTACGGCGATGCCCCTGGACATTCGAAGATCTTCTGCCACACAGTGCGCTAGTGCGTAGTCAGCAGGCACCTCGAAAAGGTCTCGTGACTCCTCTCTAGTAACCCCATGTAGAACTTTCTGCCCGTTTGAATACAAGGACATAAACTTCTCGAACGTCGTATCATCCTCCGGTGGCTTGAGGGTGCGACCTTGGTCATGGTTTCCAGCGTAAGGGGCCAACCTGTTGAAATGGACGACCCTTGGTTTCCCTCGGGTGGCTTATGGATTCGGTACACAAGGTCGTTTATCCTTTTCACGATTTTATACGGGCCTTCCCACGAGTTCCGCAACTTTGGTGATAGTCCACGACGACGTTTGGGGTTGTACAGCCAAACCAGGTCATCAACCTTAAATCCTCCAGCGTCGGCCTTGATGTCATAGGTCTTCTTCATTTTATCGCTGGCACTCTGGATGTTCAACCGGACTCGTTCGTGGATGTCGTCCATTCTCTGCCGAAGTTTGCTGACGTAGTCCTCTCCCGCAGTGTCTTGTCCTGGCGGTATCCCAAACTTCAGGTCACAAGGCAGTCGCAGTTCTCGGCCCATTATAATACTAGCAGGAGTTTGACCGGTTGACTCGTGTACTCTCGATAAAACCCCTAGATAATAAGACCGCAAATCGCACTTAGTAAAATTTCCAGGCAAAATGTTTTCTCGAAAATTTCAAATTTTTTTGAGCAATATAACCCCTAGCACATATGATATTACCCCCGATAAAACCCCTAGCACATATGATATTACCCTCGATAAAACCCCCAGATAATAAGACCGCAAATCGCACTTGGTAAAATTTCCAGGCAAAATGTTTTCTCGAAAAGTTTAAATTTTTTCGAGCGATATAACCCCTAGCATATATGATATTACCCTCGATGAAACCCCTAGCACATATGATATTACCCTCGATAAAACCCCCGGATAATAAGACCGCGAATCGCACTTAGTAAAATTTCCAGGCAAAATGTTCTCTCGAAAATTTCAATTTTTTTTGAGCAATATAACCCCTAGCACATATGATATTTCCCTCGATAAGACCCCTAGCACATATGATATTACCCTCGATAAAACCCTCAGATAATAAAACCGCAAATCGCACTTAGTAAAATTTCCAGGCAAAATAGTTTTTCGAAAATTTTTCGAGCATATACCCCTAGCATATATGATATTCCTCGATAAAACCCTAGCACATATGATATTACCCTCGATAAAACTCCTAGCATATATGATATAACCATCGATAAAACTCCTAGCACATATGATATTACCCTCGATAAAACCCCTAGATAATAAGACCGCAAATCGCACTTAGTAAAATTTCCAGGCAAAATGTTTTCTCGAAAATTTCAAATTTTTTTGAGCAATATAACCCCTAGCACATATGATATTACCCTCGATAAAACCCCTAGCACATATGATATTACCCTCGATAAAACCCCCAGATAATAAGACCGCAAATCGCACTTGGTAAAATTTCCAGGCAAAATGTTTTCTCGAAAAGTTCAAATTTTTTCGAGCGATATAACCCCTAGCATATATGATATAACCATCGATAAAACCCCTAACACATATGATATCACCCTCGATAAAACCCCCAGATAATAAGACCGCAAATCGCACTTAGTAAAATTTCCAGGCAAAATGTTTTCTCGAAAATTTCAAATTTTTTCGAGCGATATAACCCCTAGCATATATGATATAACCATCGATAAAACTCCTATCACATATGATATTACCCTCGATAAAACCCCTAGATAATAAGACCGCGAGTCGCACTTTGTAAAATTTCCAGGCAAAATGTTTTCTCGAAAATTTCAAATTTTTTCGAGCGATATTACCCCTAGCATATATGATATTACCCTCGATGAAACTCCTAGCAGATATGATATTACCATCGATAAAACCCCTAGATAATAAGACCGCGAATTGCACTCAGTAAAATTTCCAGGCAAAATATTTTCTCGAAAATTTCAAATTTTTTTGAGCAATATAACCCCTAGCACATATGATATTGTAACGTAAATAAACTTAACTTGGTTTTACTAATTTATTTAATACTTAAATATACAACTTAATTTATATCACTAACTACACCACTGTATAGCTCGATCGTATGGGCTCGTTCAGACTGTCCGTGAGACTTGAGGGCTGTCTATTTATCTCCGTTACAGAATTCCCGATCTTTCGAATTCTGGCAGTTGGCGACGGCATGTTCCAATTGTTTCCAATATTGACGGTTGTTTACCGCAGAAGAGCGACTGGATGGTTCTCGAATATCTCCGGGGATGATCTCATCGCTGTCGATGGCGACGCGGGAGGCGACAGGTCCGGCCTAGGTTCGTTATATTGCCCCCTTCTTAAAGACATTTCGTCCCGAAATTTCATCCTTGGAGTGTGACGATATCTGCATGACTCCCAGTATCTGCACCGTGAAGTTCGATGGAAGTAACACTCCACGGTCTTCATGATCGGTCGTGGAAGAGGGTTACAGCAAACCAAAATCCTGACGCCGCTGGATCTGAATATCGCCTCCAGCATACTTCTTATAACTCTCCAGTCCAACCCATCAATACCACAGGATAGTTTTGGAATTGCTAGATCCGCCAGATTCTGGTCCACCATAGTATCTCTTAGTTTGGTGAGACTCTTCCAGGCATCTTCATAGGACGGTTTATCTTGGGAATGCCTCTTGGTAACTAGGTAGTAGATGTTTCTCTGGCCTTTCTTCAACTGTAGCACCCCACCAACTTCTGGATTCTGCTCCCGCAGTGTTTGGAGTTGACCAAATTTCTTGGAGAACACTACGGCGATGCCCCTGGACATTCGAAGATCTTCTGCCACACAGTGCGCTAGTGCGTAGTCAGCAGGCACCTCGAAAAGGTCTCGTGACTCCTCTCTAGTAACCCCATGTAGAACTTTCTGCCCGTTTGAATACAAGGACATAAACTTCTCGAACGTCATATCATCCTCCGGTGGCTTGAGGGTGCGACCTTGGTCATGGTTTCCAGCGTAAGGGGCCAACCTGTTGAAATGGACGACCCTTGGTTTCCCTCGGGGTGGCTTATGGATTCGGTACACAAGGTCGTTTATCCTTTTCACGATTTTATACGGGCCTTCCCACGAGTTCCGCAACTTTGGTGATAGTCCACGACGACGTTTGGGGTTGTACAGCCAAACCAGGTCATCAACCTTAAATCCTCCAGCGTCGGCCTTGATGTCATAGGTCTTCTTCATTTTATCGCTGGCACTCTGGATGTTCAACCGGACTCGTTCGTGGATGTCGTCCATTCTCTGCCGAAGTTTGCTGACGTAGTCCTCTCCCGCAGTGTCTTGTCCTGGCGGTATCCCAAACTTCAGGTCACAAGGCAGTCGCAGTTCTCGGCCCATTATAATACTAGCAGGAGTTTGACCGGTTGACTCGTGTACTGCGGATCGATAGGCCATCAGGAACAAATGAAGATACTGGTCCCAGTCTCTTTGATGGTCAGAGACAACCTTGGACAATTGGCGGTTGATCGTCCTGTTCATCCGTTCCACCATTCCATCGGACTGCGGATGTAGGGCCGTGGTTCTTGTCTTGCGGATGTTCAGCAGTAGACATATTTCTTGGAAAAGGTTGGATTCGAAATTTCTGCCTTGATCCGAGTGCAGCTCCATTGGAATACCGAATCGACATATCCATTCTTTCACCAAGACGTCGGCGACGGTGATGGCTTCCTGGTTGGGCAGGGCATACGCTTCCGCCCACTTACTGAAGTAGTCCATTGCCACAAGGATGTATTTATTCCCGTGGTCGGATACGGGAAACGGGCCGGCGATGTCAATGGCGATTCTCTCGAACGGGCTGCCTACGTTGTACTGACGCATCGGGGCCTTGGGTCGTATTCGAGGTCCATTGCTAGCAGCGCATACAGCGCACTTTCTGCACCAGTCCTGGACGTCAGCTTGACAATTGGCCCAGTAAAACCGTTGCCTCACTTTCTGCAGGGTCTTCGTCACTCCCAGATGTCCTCCAGCGACTCCATCATGGATTTCCCGCAGCACTTCCTCTCTTCTGTTCCTGGGAACAATTATTTGGCGTCTGTCTTCCCCACCAATATCGGCCTCCAACACACGTTTCAGGATCCCATTGTCCAGAATAAGAGAGTTCCATTGTGCCCAATAGGACTTAACAGCCGGCGAGTAACCTGCGACTTCCTGCCATGATGGTCTTCGATTGCCCTTCTTCCAGCTGATGACTAAGCCAAGGTCGGGGTCTCTCTCTTGGTCTTTCTGGATCTTGCTGTCGTTCCAGTTGTCATCCACTGCCGCGGTTCTACAAAGTGTTGCTTCTTTCTCTTCTGCTCGTCGGCAATGTGAGCAATCATCTGGACATGGTCTTCGCGACAAGGCATCTGCATTCTTATGGCTAGTTCCGGCTCGATGTTCGATTTCGAAATCGAATTCTTGGAGTCTCTCGATCCAACGTGCTACTTGACCCTCAGGATTTTTGAACTGTAAGAGCCATTTGAGAGCTGCATGGTCAGTTCTCAACAGGAATCTTCTTCCAGACACGTACTTGTAGAAGTGTTCCACTCCCTTCACAACAGCTAACAGCTCTCGCCTGGTGACACAGTAATTGCGCTCTGGTTTGCTGAGCGTCTTGCTGAAATAACCAATGACCTTCTCCTGTCCCTCCTGGATCTGAGATAGGACAGCTCCAAGTCCCACGTTGCTGGCGTCCGTATCCAAAATGAATTTCCCTTTGGGTAGGGGATAGCTCAGTATAGGTGCGTTGATCAAAGCTCCTTTCAGCTTCCTGAATGAGTCTTGACATTCTTCGGACCACTGGAACTTTGTTTGGCCTTCCGTGAGCTTGGTCAGTGGTTTAGCGATGTTGGCGAATCCCGGCACATATCGGCGATAGTATGTGCATAAACCAAGGAAGCTTCGAAGTTGGTGAATGTCTTTTGGGATGGGCCAATCCTTAACAGCTTTGATCTTCTGGTCATCCACTGCTACTCCTTCCCCAGAGACAACGTGGCCGAGGTATCGTACTTCTTTTTGGAACAGATGGCATTTCTTAGGGCTCAGCTTCAATCCGGAGTTCCTCAGTCGCAGGAATACTTCCTCCAAGTTTTTCACGTGGTCCTCAAACGATCTGCCGACCACAATTATGTCGTCGAGATACACTAGACACGTGTTCCATGAGAGTCCCTTCAGTACTGTTTCCATCAATCTTTCGAATGTGGCGGGAGCATTACAGAGCCCGAATGGCATAACGGTGAACTGCCACAATCCTGAGCCGATGGTAAAAGCAGTCTTTTTTCGATCTTCCTGAGCCAGTTCTACTTGCCAGTATCCACTCTTCAGATCAAGGGTCGAGAAAATCGTGGAACCAGCCAACGTGTCTAGGGTGTCATCTATTCTCGGAGGAGGGTAACTGTCCTTCTTCGTAACATTATTAAGTTGGCGATAGTCTACACAAAAGCGTGTCGATCCATCCTTTTTCTTCACCAGTACGACTGGAGAGGACCAGGGACTGTCAGATGGTTCGATAACTCCTTCTTTTCCCATATCGCTGACTATTTTGTCAGCCTCTTCCTTCTTGGCAAGAGGAAGTCTTCTTGCTGATTGCCGGATCGGTCGGGCACCCCCAGTATCAATCTTGTGCTGGACCACATTAGTTCGACCCCCTTTTCCTTGTCCGGTATCGAAGATGTCTTGGTACTTTTTGACTAAATCTCTTAGTTTGGGCTGTTGAGCTGGTTTATGTCTTTGGAAGAGATGGCAACTAATTTTTCTAGTTCTGTGGGCAAGTTGTTGGGTTGGCTAATCGTACCTCGTACGCCCCGGTTCACAGATGAAACTGACGAGCAGTGCCCGGTACAAATTTTTCAGCACGTAACAGGGTTTTCCCTAGGGCAATCCCTCGTCCAATTTTCTCATCATGAAGTTTGGGCTCGAACATCATCACGTCTCCACTGCTCGCACTCCCGTCCAGGCGAGCCTCCAGGATGGTTTCAGCCCTCTCAGGTACGCTTACATCTTCAGCCAACAGCACACGGATCAACTCTTCGCTTCTCCCATGAAGTACCAGCTCTTCTCCGTTGACACGTAGGACGCCGTCTTTGAAATCCAATTCAAACCCTCTGGAATTCATGATGTCCATTCCGATGATTGCATCGTCTTCGATGTCCGCTACAAGTGCCTGATGTTTCACTTTAGTGCTGCCCAAAATTATTTCAATCGGTAGCTCGCCATATACAGTAGCTGGCTCCCCTGTTGCTGTGCGTAGCTTCCAAGTTGTCGGTTCAATTCGTTCCGGTGTTCTGGCAAAGGAAGGTCCGAGAATTGTCCTAGTCGCACCTGTATCTAGCAGCATGGTGCAAGGCTCGTTATTGATGAGACCGTCTACGAAAACACCTCTGTTCTGTCGTTTCAGGATAGCGACATATGCGTTGTTAACCGGGGCTTGCTGGACACAGGCCGACGATTGCCCCTTCTCGTCGACCTTCTTTAGTTTTCCTGCATCGGAGTCGTGTTTTCGAATGTTGGACATTTGCTACGCACATGTCCAATTTTGCCACAATTCCAGCATCTTATCTGTCTTTTCTCAGGCAAAACTTCCTTAATCACTTTCCTTATGGCAGCTTCCAAATTAGCAGGCTCATGTGAGTCTTCCTCAATCATTCGGACTTTACTCTGGCTTTTGCAAGATTGTTTCGCTGCCTCGAATTCCAAAGCGCGTGCCAGTGCGTCTACGAGATGTGTTGGACGAGCTAGTGTCAACGCTTGTCTGGTTCTTGGTCACGGAGTCCATCCAGGAATGCTTGAACCGCTAGTCGCTCCATTACATTTTCTGGTGTGGCTGGATATGCGAGACGAACCAAGCGTGCAATGTCAGTTTCGAATTCTTGTAAGGATTCGCCCGATTTTTGGCAGCGATTTTTCAGCTGGGAGTGGTATACGTGTTCCAAATGGGCGTGGCCATATCGTAATTCTAGATGTTTAATCAGCTGATCATAGTCCTCCTGTTCTTGGGCGGTGAGAGTTTGTAGAATATTTGTCGCTTCTCCACGTAATGCAAGTGTCAGTGCTACAGCTCTTTCCCCTGCATTCCATCCGTTTGCTTTGGCCGCTGCTTCAAACTGCCGGCGGTAATTTGCCCATGGAGTTTTTCCGTCGAACTGAGGCGGCTTCATGGAAAGCTTCCCTATTTCTGAAATGACCTTGACATCTTTTATTCCCTCTTGAACTTTATCCAAGTTCAAACTCGAGTCCAGCATTGCATTTTCGTTAACCATCTCTGTGGAGGGCGCACTATTAATTCGTTTTTCCAGCTTACTGATCGTTTCCTTCATTTTGACCATTTCTGCCTCGACCCCATCTTTGATTTTATCTACCTCCGTGTTCATTTGCTCCCTAATTTTATCTATCTCTGTCTCAACGGTTCCCATTCTTTCTTCTAGAAAATTAGCCAACACCACACAATTCTTTTTTTAGGCCTTTTCTTGTGTTTTCCAGGAACTTTCTTCCAGGCTTCTTGAATTTTCTTGAAGCTTCTCTTCCAGATTTCTAGAATTTCTTCCAGATTTATAGAATTTTCTTGAAGCTTCTCTTCCAGTTTTCTAGCATTTTCTTCCAAAGTCCTCGAATTTTGTTGCAGTTCTTCTTTCACGGATTTAGTAGTTTCTTCGAGTTTATTCATTACCAAACTTAAATCACCTCCGGGAACTTCGAATAAAAATGTTTCGGGGTCCTCACCTTCTTGTATAAGTCCTTCTGCAAGTCTTTCCTGGAGTACTAGCTTCTTACCCGTCGTTTCCAGTTCCCTTTCCTCCAATTCCTGTTTCAATTCCGCTACCTTCAAATCCGCAAGGCGCACTTTTCTTGAACACATTTTGTCTTTGACGAGGTATCAGTCTGTTTTACACGAAAAGTTTATCAGTTTGTTAAAAATTCACTTCGCGAATTCTTTTCCACGGGCCACCAGTCTATTGTCTGTTTCACGCGAACAGTGTAGCAGTTTATATTCCCACGCACAATTGTCCACTTCGCGAAAACCGGACCACTGTCTATTTTTGGCGTACAAAAAGGTCTATCAATTTATTTTTCTGACTATCCACTCCACGATCACTTGTTCATTTTCAAAATCTCGCTTCCGACACCAATTGTAACGTAAATAAACTTAACTTGGTTTTACTAATTTATTTAATACTTAAATATACAACTTAATTTATATCACTAACTACACCACTGTATAGCTCGATCGTATGGGCTCGTTCAGACTGTCCGTGAGACTTGAGGGCTGTCTATTTATCTCCGTTACAGAATTCCCGATCTTTCGAATTCTGGTAGTTGGCGACGGCATGTTCCAATTGTTCCCAATATTGACGGTTGTTTACCGCGGAAGAGCGACTGGATGGTTCTCGAATATCTCCGGGGATGATCTCATCGCTGTCGATGGCGACGCGGGAGGCGACAGGTCCGGCCTAGGTTCGTTACAATATTACCAAACACTTAGTAAAATTTCCAGGCAAAATGTTTTCTCGAAAATTTCAATTTTTTTTTAGCAATATAAACCCCTAGCACATATGATATTACCTTCGATAAAACCCCTAGCACATATGATATTACCCTCGATAAAACCCCTAGATAATAAGACCGCAAATCGCACTTAGTAAAATTTCCACGCAAAATGTTTTCCCGAAAATTTCAAAATTTTTCGAGTGATATAACCCCTAGCATATATGATGATATTACCCTCGATAAAACTCCTAGCACATATGATATTACCATCGATAAAACCCCTAGATAATAAGACCGCGAATCGCACTTAGTAAAATTTCCAGGCAAAATGTTCTCTCGAAAATTTCAAATTTTTTTGAGCAATATAACCCCTAGCACATATGATATTTCCCTCGATAAAACCCCTAGCACATATGATATTACCCTCGATAAAAACCCCAGATAATAAGACCGCAAATCGCACGTAGTAAAATTTCCAGGCAAAATGTTTTCTCGAAAAGTTCAAATTTTTTCGAGCGATATAACCCCTAGCATATATGGTATTACCCTCGATAAAACTCCTAGCACATATGATATAACCCTCGATAAAACCCCTAGCACATATGATATTACCCTCGATAAAACCCCTAGCACTAATGATATTACCCTTGATACATGAGCGGTAGGATATCTATGCGAATACAAGTAGGATATTACGTTCAGTGGAAATACGTGGCAGATATTTTTTGTTTGATTTATGTATCGTGTGTTTAGATGATTATATCTTTTTTTATACATAATTTCTTGTTTTTTGTATTTTGTAGTTCAATTGATAGTTTACATTGAATATGTGGCACGTCAATTTGATATAATATAACGACTAATATTATTAGGAATAAAATATTTTTTACTGTAGCAGAGGAGTTTGGAGAAAGGATATATAGGTATAGTATTGCTTGATATTACGTGACGATTTCTACCAGTCAGCACCTACCACAAGCCGCGTAAAGGAACTTCGTTCCTGATGGCGGTCCCCTGACCGCACATGATTTCGATCGTATAGGTACAATTGAAAACCAAAATTTAAAAAAAAATCTAAATATACAAAATTTCAACCGAAAATTCAAAACGGAGGAAAGACGTCAATGTGGAAACCTGTCACATAGGGAAAGGAAGAGTCGAAAGCCTCTCGGAATATGCGTGATATAATTGATGGATAACAAGTTTTTCTTTTTGTTTCAGATATTTTTCGTTCTACGAAAAAGCCACCGTCAAATAACCTTTCTCCATGTATATCACCATGCTGCAATGATTTATTGTGCGTGGACTGGCCTAATATTTTACGCAGGGGGACATTCAATATTTCTAGGTGCTATAAACGTTTTAGTGCATTCTGTGATGTTTTCCTACTATTTACTAACGGGTATTGACAGTTCCTGGGGAAGAAGCAGAATATTCAAAAGGACTTTAACTCAGATGCAAATGGTATGTTTTTCCCTCACTATGAAACAAATCATTCCCACATATTGTTTTCAACCGACGAAATAAAAAGCGGTATTTTTTTTCTATGACCACGCATAACTCTTTACAGAGTAGTCCGATTTAGATGTTTCTTTTTTTAATGGATAGGGTATTCCTTTGAAGTCGGTTCCGTTTGGATTCGAGTCTCGCTTTTATTGACTTAGAGAACGCTGGGCAATTCCCGGCGAAATGACACGACGCCGCCGCGCACTCCACTGCCATCGTTTTACGCTTTATGTAATTGATTCGATTGTTTGTTTGTTTGGCGCTGACTCGGAATTTGTTATTTACATTAGTTTGAAGCTTAGTTATCAAGGCAAAAATGATCATTTTATTTTTTGCTTTTCAGTTTTATTTTTCTGGCAATTTTTTTCTATGCAGCATAGTATACAAAGACCGGCAGAAAGTACGCAAATATGGGAATTTTTTTTAATATAATATTTTTACAAATGTCGATACATGCAATCGCTTCTGCATCAAAAGAAACCCCAAAAGATGTTGTACAGTGCCGTTCGTCTTTTCTTGTTTGGCGGGAAATTCTAAAAAGTTTGAAACACACTTATTTGGGAAAATATTGAAAAATGTTATTCGGAAAAGTTGTTCAGAACGATATTTTATAGCTATGTACAAGTTTGGAAAGAAATCTGAGATGAAAAAATAAAAATCAATTTTTGCCATAAAAAAAAATTCAATTTGGAAAAATATATTTCTGACAAAGAAACTCATTAGTCAAGCCCAAGAGTAATATTTTGAATAATATTTTGTGAAGATTCACCAGCTACTTCTATTTTATTCGAAGAAAATTTAAAATCTGTGGATTTGCCATGTGCTCAGCTGCTTCATAAGAGGTCACAGAAATATCTTCAGGACATTATAATCCCGATACTGTTTATTATTGACAAAGAACCATGTATCTACAGAATTTCAATATGAATCTTTCATTATAATGGCTTGGAGATATTTCAGTGACCTCTTATGAAGCAGCTGAATACATGGCAAATCCATAGATTTCAATTTTTTCCGAATAAAATAGAAGTAGCTTGCGAATATTCACAAAATATCATTTAAAATATTACTGTTGGCCTAACTAATGAGTTTCCTTGTCTAAAATGTATTTTTCCAAATTGAAATTTTTATTATGGCAAAAAATTGATTTTTATTTTTTTATCTCAGATTTTTTCAAAACTTGTACATAGCTATACAATAACGTTCTGAACAACTTTTTCGAATAACATTTTTCGATATTTTCCCTACTAAGTGTGTTTTGAAACATGATTTTAATTTTTTTTTAAATTTCCCTCCAAACACGAAAAGACGAACGGCACTGTACAACGTCTTTTGGGGTTGCTTTTGATGCAGAAGCGATTGCACATATCGATATTCTTCAAAATTTATTGATGAAAAAATTTCCCATATGATGCGTACTTTCTGCCGGTCACTGTATAAAAAAGTATAGAAAAGGACTAAAAATATTTTTTGTCCCTTACAAATAAATATATTAGCAGTTATATACAGAATTAAATGAATTGGAAGAAAATTCGACTCTTTCTACAATTCATGATAATGAGCATAATAATAATATCATTTCAATATAACTGCAGAAATGAATACATTAGGTGAAAAGATGAGCGTTTATTCGTGTCAGGCGAAAATAAAAAATATTTGGGGAATTATTTGGCCAAAACATTCAATGGTATCTTTCATGTGAGCATTAGGTCATAGAGCGATACTTTTTTTTTCAATTGAGATTTTTTTATCATTATCCAGATAATGATCCCGCGGCAAAAAATTTAACAGGAAACCAACTCATTTTATTTTATTTTCACATTTTTATTCTAGAAAAAATATTAATATTTACAATATTTCATGCTGAAACGTCCATTAGATGTCATAGCTGAAAGATGTTCGAGAGGAGAGGAGAGAAACTGAAAATAAAGAGAGTTGTCAAACCTGCAGAAAAGGTTGGCACCATGTTCAGACAGTGGCGACATATTTCGCAACTGGCCGAACTAAGTTAGTACAGTTGCTAAAACAGATTTCTTTTCAGTTGCCAATTGAGATAAGGCGGGTTCTTTAAATGTGCCACTTTTATATGGTTAATGTGGTATATATTTTTCAAGTGATTGATTTGCCATTCCTGTATTTCATATGAATGGTTGTACCATGGCAACTCGATTACTAATAAAACATATACAGTAATCGATTCGTAGAATCTGTTGGTTCGTTCGTGGTGAAAATGAAGTTTCAAAATCAATCTTTGTTTCATGATATCAAGAACAAAATTAAAGTTCTAATAAAACAAGA
Source organism: Gonioctena quinquepunctata (assembly GCA_018342105.1). Classification (NCBI taxonomy): domain Eukaryota; kingdom Metazoa; phylum Arthropoda; class Insecta; order Coleoptera; family Chrysomelidae; genus Gonioctena; species Gonioctena quinquepunctata. Next base: position 20,891 of record JAFIRS010004268.1, on the reverse strand, counting down.
ATAATGAGTTAAACACTATAAAAAACATATTTTATTTTATCTAGGACAAGGTACAACTACAGACAAAACAATAATAACATTCATGTATGCTGATGATCTTGTTATCCTGGCACATTCTGAAATCAACGTTTCGAGAAAATTTAAAATCCTTGAAAAATACGCTTCATCGAATGACCTGACTGTTGATCTGAAGAAAACCAATGCAATTTTCACGGGGTGGGTTTCATATACCCAATTTCAAATTTAATTTCGCCAATCAGTCAGTGGAAATCACTAACGAATATAATTATTTGGGCGTAACATTCACCTCCTCTGGTCTCTTTCATGAAATGTCAAATCTGATAACCACTAAAGCCAAACAAGGTATTGGTTTGATTTTACCCATTATGTCTCTGGCTAAAATTGATACCTGGCCACCCAGGATAGAACTGTTTCATTTTTTGTGTTTGAGAGTCATGTGTCGGGGTCTTCTATCACTATTACTGAAGACGAGTGTAGGCTGAAGGCTCTTACTCTTTGGACTCAGATAAGTGGGCAACAGCCATTCACGAATTTAGAATTTCGACTGAACAAGGACTAGAGACCAGTCTCTAGCCCTTGCCATGATGGTGTTCCTCAAAAATGGCCGAGAAAGGAATTTGGATATCTAAATTTAAAAAAATATGTCTATCTATATATCTATAGGGGATGCCGCTTTCACTACCCAGTATGGATTGGTAGGTAGCCCATCACTCCAGAGAGCGCCTAGGACGTTCAAAGCGCGAGGGGTCGTCTATGTTGTAATCAGTGGCTTCCCTAACGAGGGGGTTCTCGTGGGTTATTGCGATCTCTAATGACACTTCTGATGGAAGGCAGATTTAAGTCTTCGAGGATCCGATCGTTCCGCACGTACCACAGAGCGTTCGTTGTCATCCGCAGAACCTTCATTTGGGCCGGTTCAAGGACACGAATGCAGGTTTGGCCCCAGGTGGCTGAGGCATACAAAATAACAGGCCTTAATAGCATTTTATAAATCATGACTTTGTTCTTGAGAGAAAGTTTGCTTTTCCTGTTTATCAGGGGATACAACGAGCAGATTTTCAAAGGAATGTTGTTCTTGACAATTTTGACGTGTGGTCTCCAGGTGAGCTGGCGAACTCCCAGCTTCCTGACCTGCTCTGACCATTCTATCTCCCTTCCAGAGATAGACACTCCCCTCTCCGGGTTGTTTTTTTTTTCGACACATCAAACAAAATCGCCTGCGTTTTGTCAGGATTCAGCTTTATTTTCCACTCCAGGTACCACTGCTGTAGGTCGTTCAATGCATTCTGCAAATGAACGACATCCATCGAATGATTGGCTGAAGAGGAAAGCAAAGCCGTATCGTCAGCGAATAAGGAGATCTTCACATGTTCACTTCTGGGTATATCAGACGTGTAAAGAGCGTATAATAAGGGAGACAGCACTGTCCCCTGAAAAACGCCAGCCTCAATTTCTCTCGAATCCGAGAGATAATTTTCGACCTTGATCTTAAATGTCCTACCAATGAGAAACGACCACTTCACCAGGCTCAAAGGCAAGTGAAAATCAATCAGTTTGAAGAGTAGGCCCTCATGCCAAACTCTGTCGAACGCTTTACTGATATCGAGTAGAATAACGTGAGCACTGTTGTTATTATTCAGCGATTTGATGGTGTCTTCCACCAGCCTCAGAACCTGAAGCTCGGTGGGGTGAGCGCGACGAAAGCCGAACTGCTCATTTGGTAGGATATTTCTTCCCTCCACTTCTTCGTCAAGCCTTTCCAGTACGATTTTCTCAGCCAACTTAGCTGAACTGCAAAGAAGACTGATCGGTCGATAGTTTTGCGGTAAGGTCAGGTTTTGTCCCTTTTTTGGAATCATAACCACAATGGCATGTTTCTACCTTCGAGGAAATCTTTTAAAACGCAGTGAATTGTCAATGATGTTCAAAAGTGACTGCACCTGGTTATCCAGGAAATTCCTAATCATACGATTAGTGATACCGTCATAACCAGGTGCTTTTTTAGGATTTGATCCTCTAATATGCGCCTTGAGTTCATCCATCGAAGCTGGACGAATGACATCATGATTGGGTTCTCTAAGAGTGCGTCGAACCTGATCTTCCAGCGAAAGTTCTCGATCCAGATCATCGTCTGGATATTCGTTCAATCTAAATTGCCTTTCCATCGAATCTGCAAAAGCTTGAACTTTGGACTCAGAGTCGTAGCACATACCGGCCTCACCATGAATAGGGGAGAAATCAGACTTTTTTGTTTTTAAATTTTGATTGAGTTTCCAAAGTTGACCAGAGTTTTCCAAATTTTGAAGGGTGTTGCCGAATCTCTTATTCCTGAATTTAGTTATATTATTTCTAACCTCCCTATTCAATTCATTGGCTCGTATCCTGTTTGCAGGGAATATACTCCTTTGGTAGGCTCTTTTTGCTCGATTCCTTTCGCGAATAAGGTTCTTAATCCTCAGGAGGAATTCGTCGTGAAATCTTGGAGCCGGTTCGCTGCGGAAGGAATCCTCCAAAGCATTTTTAATGGTGAGTTCGTAACGCGCTACGGCCTCATCCAACTCAAGTGGAAAATCCATCCTCTCAGGGGCGCAGTTAGTTGTCTCCAGAAGTGAACTGAATCTCCCCCAATCCACTTATGTACATAGTCGATCTGTTTGGGGCGGTGGATCACCCCCTAATGATAAAATCACCGGGTTGTGATCGGAACCCAACTCGGCGAGGAAGCGAATATCCCAATTCCGGGTGATGTTCCTGGCCAGGGCGATGTCAAGCACATCGGGCCTCAGATGACCAAAATGCGTCGGCTCAACTGGAGCCAACACTTGGTATTCATACCTGTCACTGTGTTGCCACAGCATTCTGCCATTTGTGTTGGTAACACGACTCCATTGTACGTTCAGATCACCCACGACCAAGACGGGTTGATCTGTTTCCATCAGAAGCACATCGCAGCTTCAGGAAGTATTCGATTATTTGGGGGGTTATAAGCACTGATCATTTGCATAGGACTCCTCGTATTGGAAACAATGCCTACTGTTTCCATACCAATCATTGGAAATGCTAAGCTGAACATGCATATGACAACGCTTTACCAGGATGGCAACGCCGCCACCCGTACGCCCAAGTCGGTCATTTCTGAGCATTTTATAGTTGGGAAATCTAACATGTTCTCCATTAAGACGATTCTCTTGCAGAAAAGCAACATCAATGTTGTTCTCTACAAGAAACTCTTGAAACTCAAGTCTATTCTGAAGAAGACCGTTACAATTCCAACTCACCGCTTTGATGAAATTCGGAAGCTGCCTTTCACCCATTAATTGGGATTAAAACTGATTGAGAAATTTGCAGCAGCTTCAGTGAACTGTGCAAACAACATCCTCATTTGATCTGAAGTAGAAAGAATGTCTTTGGGGCTATTTATTTGAGCTGACTGGGTAGAGGGATTCTCACGGGCCGCCGCTGCATATGACACCCCCGCCTGTGTCCTTCCCGAGTTTACAGGGAAATACCTTCGATTGTATTGTTCATTTGTTGCGAGGTTCACCCTACGCCTTATGCGAGGACATCTAGGACATCCTCGATAGTTCGCAGTGTGCTCCCCACTACAATTCGCACAGCTAGCTTTCTGTTTTTCAGGTTTCGTACAATCTCGCGAGATGTGGTTTTCCCCGCATTTGACACACGCGGGGACAGCACAGCAGTTCAGCTGGCAATGGCCGAACTTTTGACATCTGTGGTATTGACCCACAGAAGCCCTAGGCCTCTGAGGTTCAGCTGTCACTCGAACATTGAGAAGATCTGTCACCTCGGAAATATCTTTCTGTTCCTTATTTAGTAGGACTAAAACTAGTGGGAGTGGAGTTTTTTCCCCGTTGAATTTACGCAAACGAGCCACTGACTCCGGGGCAAACCACCTCTCAGTCAGCTCATTTTTAATATCATCACAAGATATAAATTCCGGGACGCCCCTGAACTCTACTCGGAGTTTTTTGTCTTCAGGTAGACTGTAAGTATGGTGAGGAATATTTTGGTCTTTAAGAATGTTTGAAATTTTGCGATATACATCGTGAGAATCGCGGAAAATTTTTATGCCGTCAAAGACATTCTTAGCTGACGTGATTAATTCAATGTTATTGGACTTCAATAGTGAGTTGACTGCAACCCACTTACTTTTATCCCTAATAGTGATAGGAGGAACATTTTGTTTTTGTGTCGTCTGTGGAGTAAGTTCCGTTTGTTGTTGGCTAGTCATTTTGGTTTGGTCGATGTCAGTGTCGTCATTCGCGATAATTTGATTATCAATATTATTGACATGTTCGAAGTTGTTTGGACTTCCTGTATAATTCTGAATTTGGATTACTGCAGTTTCGCTGCTGACATTTGCTGGGAGCATTTGATCTGAGTCCACCCCTGGATTTCTTGAAATATCGACGTGCATGGTAGTGTCTGACGTTTCTGACATATTTGACAGATTTTCGAATCTGTTAGAAATCTTGATGTTTGGAGACTTTTTTGCGGCTAATCTACTAGATACAACAGTTCTAGCCCTTCTTCTAAAAGCTTGAGGGATAGGTGGAGGGTTAGGCATACCTTTTTGAACTGGCAGCGCAGGAAAATCATCCTTTTTCTGTCTTCTGGCAGGAGCATGTTCAGTAGGGCCGTTGTTATCTTCGGTATTTGGTATGATCAGTGAACTTACTGCTGGGATTTTTAAGAGATCTTCTCGATACCCTAGGCTTTGTTTCGAACAACAAATGCGTGTGATGAATAATGCAGACCCTAAATATAACTGGCCATTGCAATCAAAACAATTTTTCTCCGATTCTAACTCCATGCCGTTATAGAATAACCTCAATTACACCTCAATTACACCTGTTGAAAAATAGAAAATCCTTACTTGCTACTTACCACCAATTTTTGCATGATTCAGATCTTGCAATAACCTCTCGTCACCCCTTTATGTACATTTACAATCTATTAATATTTCCATGGATCCAAGCACATACCTGCTACTAAAACTACCAATCCAGGTCAGCCGCACTCTCGCTCAATTACGTATGGCCAATCATTTCAAGATCAAATTCACTCTCAATGGAATCTCCTATTCTATTGATCGCAAACGAACGAAAGAGATACTCTTTTTCATATTATTTTTGACTGTCCTATCTATACAGTGATGAAACAAAATACTTTTTGACGACGGAGTTTGATTTTCGCTTTACAACATATAACAGTTACTGATGCCAAGAAAATATCAGAGTACATTTGGAATATTCTTAGATTACGATCATCCATTTTAAACGAGTAGGTAACTGCAATATATGTTTTTTTCTTCTTTTCCTAATCACTGTATCTAATTGGTAAAACTCAAATCATTTTTTCCCTTTTCCTTTTTTTGTTACCCCCATACACTTGTTGATGTAAACTTGTTTTCAGAAGCAATAAAACTATTATTATTATTAAAAAACAATAATAAAACTCTGAAAAACAACAGAATTGAAAATATTCTCATGAAATAAACCAAAATGGAAACAAATTACATTTACAAGAATTCTTCAATAATTTTGTTGATTTATTAGCAAGGAGAACGAGTAGATATAACAAATAATCCAGTTTGATGGTAATCAAAAAGACCATATACTTCGTACTTCCTCAAATGGTGAGAGGAAATGGAAACTGATGGATGGAAATGAGTATCAGTTTGTGAAAAGCAGCTTATATTTTACCTTGTGAAAGAATATTTCCAGGAATTTCAGCGTCAACTCGAATAACAAAACATTCTATTTTCGACGTTGGGTTCCCAATTCCAGTCCATAGTATAATTTCGATGACAATAACAGTAGAAGAATTATTCTGAAATTATTGCGTGGTTTGTCATAATAAAAAATACACGTATAAACAATAAACTTCTGTTTTATGACAAATGTCGAAATTGGAGAAGTATCATGTCATCAGTCGTCTATCGATTGCGAGCACCGCCTCCATGTGCGACTGGCCGTTCCAAAAACTTGGTAGTCAAGATCGCCAATGTTTCAAACAGTCTCTTTATTTCCAATTTGTCTATGGACCAATCAATAGAGATTTTTCCGTGACAAAAATACCACCAGGAAACCGACTGTGCCATCATAGGGAAGACGGTCCGTAGTTATATCCTCCCAACTGTCATTGCTAAATTTGTTTGTTGTAATTTGTTTTTGACTTGTAACTTGAAAACTGATGAAGCAATGAACGAATTGTAGAGAATCAAAATGCAAAGAAAATGAGCCCAGGCACGGCTCGCTCGGATTATTAGTAACGGAGAAAAACTGAAAAACCGTTTTTTTTTAAATTCATAACACTGATATTTTTCCAGTTCTGAAGCGGGCTCTCCACGACATAGAAGTGATTTATATGTACTTCATGTGTGAAAAAGTCAGGCACTGTTTGGGTTATTAGTTTTGGCATAATTCCAATTTGATTTTTTAATGCACTTCATTGCAGCAGCCCTGGATGCGTTATAGGTGATCCGATTTCAATATTTCTGAAAGGTTTTGAGAGTTCAAGTATAGAACTTCAAAATGACTATTCTCATTTTGCGTTAAAATGCTGCGAAATAGGTGAGAAATACTTGCAAACACTACCGAAAACCGGCGAGTGCATGAAAGCGGCTAAGAAGTGGAGGTAGAGCAGCAGATTCATAACGGGCACAGCGTGCTTGTATTAATATATACACGCCTCCGCGTCTGCTGCTCTTCCCCCACTTCATTTCGATATCAGATGTACGTGAGTCAAAGTGGTTTGATTATCATCAGATTTTGTGTACTAGGTATACACATTGCGAAACTTGCGTTGAAGATAAAAATGTTAAAAAAATAATTTAATAAACTGAGGAAAAAAGTCATGACAAGTTATCATATTTCATTTTTTTTTCTCAAATTATACCCAGCAGTCTTCCTCAATTTTTTTTTCTACAGCTTTTTAGAGAATTTACAACCTAAAACTTCCTATATCTTAAAACTTGAAAGAATCACTTAGCTCATTTTCCCCTGTACCCTTCATATGTATATCTAGGTGATAATGACACATTTCCACACAATCTTGTTTGTTTTAGATGAAATAAAAAAACTGTTTTTGTTAGATTTATTTTCAATTCGAACATTCACAAATAAATGTTTTTCAAAATAATTCATAACAATAATTCCCGATGACTTTACTGTCCAGAAACTTCGAAAAATATTTTTTCGCAAGCAAATTAGAACATACTTTGTCTTCTTCAAAGTGAGTTTCCGCAAATGATATTGTCTTAAGATTCAAATACTCCACTTCACTAGAGTCTTGAAATGAATACCACTTCACAAAAAACTGGAAAATAATACCAAATGGAAATATTTTTAGAAAAACTCCAAACACAAGTGTATGATCTCTGAGGAAACAGACAAACAATGTAGGTATGTCTGGTTTAAATTTTCGCCACTTTGGCCTGGCATTTAATTTTGAATTCCCAATAGTATCAGCGTCGTCGGATTTGGGACACATTATGGAAGAATGTCCACCAAAATAATTTCTACATTATATTTTTCCTGCTGTTCTGCATTTCCTGGCGATATGCCCGAATTTGAGGCAAACATGACAACAACCTTTCTCAGATAGCTTTAATCCAGTAAACCTCACCTTACAAACGGTCCGGTAGTCCTAAATTTTTTATATGTTGTCTAGGAAGCCACTCTACGGAGTGGAGAGTAAACAAAAAAGTTGAAGCGACGTTCCATGGTCGTTATTGATGGTGGGTACCTTCTTCACAAGGTTGTATGGAACAGAAGCTCGACCTTTGGAGAGATTTGCCAGGATTACGTCAAGTACGTTCAACGTCACTATGGCACCGATGTGATGGGGTGATTTTTGAGGGCTACACTACAGATCCTTGTCAGCAAGGCAAACTCATCATCAGACGTGGTGTTTGACAGAACAACTGTCAACACCACACCTCAGGATAAGTTCAAGGAAACAAGGACCGATTCGCGAAGCTGCTCTCCAGTGAAATGCAAGCGTCAAACATAGCCACAGACCAAGCTTCCGAAGATGCTGACAGGTTGCCACAGCTAAATGCCTCTCTCCCACGTACGAAGCCGTCATCATTGTCGGGGAAGACATTGACCTACTCGTCCTGCTGACTGGCACAACACCTGGGGTAAACAATGTCCACCCCAAAAAACCAGCAAGAGGGAAACATCCAGACGCAACCTACTCCGCCTCCTCCTACAAGTACAACACCGCAGGCTGTATTTTGCTCATGCACGCAATATCGGGCTGCAACACCCCTTCAAACATTTTTGGGTTTGGGAAGAATAAATTCTGCCAACTTTTAAGGGAAGACCCTTCATTGCTGGAGCAGCCGGAGAGGCTCGAGGACCCTAGAAATTTCAGCAGTAGGGGAGAAAATCTTGGTATCCCTGTATGGTGGCAGTAAGGAACAGTCGTTGAGCTCCCTCCGCTATAGCAAATTGAAGACAAGTACCACCAAGCTCAATCTGGCTAAACTACCTCCGACCACTGACACAGCACATTTCCACTTCCTGAGGACATACCACCAGGTCATGGAGTGGATGGGGATTGTCAAAGACCCTATCGAGTGGTGTAGAAAAGCTGGAAGAATGGAGCCCATCAGGATGAGTAGACACGCTGCTCCCCCAAACCTGCTCAAGGCCATCTCATGCAGATGCACAACTGGCTGTATGGGGGTGTGTGGCTGTAGAAAGGCGGGCCTAAAGTGATCCGCCCTTTGCAAATTATGTGTTGGCCAAGAATGTAAGAGCAGGAATGAAGTCATCGTCGACGTCGAAGACGACGCCGATCTAGTAACTCCACTATTTGATGAAAATTGAGACCCCGACTTCATTAAATTGCATGTTTTCGTAACTATCAGTTCTAGAAACAAAATATGGAACGTAAATAATAGAAAATTTCATTCTCCACAACATTGTGTGATACTCTTTTATAGCTATAATGCACCGAAACGAAGATATAAGCGAAAATCTGAAGAAAGTTCCGATTTTTTTCGGGTTTTTCAATATGTCGCAGGCGCGGAGGGGTTTTAAACACTCGTTTTAAACACTCAATAACCATCCTAGACAACATATCGAAAATTTAGAACTACCGGACCGTTTGTAAGGTAACCCCTCTCTTTTTGTCCCTATTCATTGGGTTACTTCTTCTTCCGTTGTATTAATATCAATTTCATTGCTTTGGGACAATCTTCTGATCTGTATTCTTTCCTACAGAAAATGCATTTCATGATATTTCGATTGATCAAACCAGATGCTGTTGGTATTGTATCGTTTGCTGCTGGAACTTATTTTCTATTGGTTTTCTTGAGGTCGGATCCTGAAGCTGCTGAATGTATTCTGTCTTCATTCTCGACTTATTTCTTGAGAAAGTTCAATAAATCATTGAGACGGATTTCCAGGGGAACGTCAGTAGAAAACTTTGGATTTCTAAGCCAAGAATGTAGTATTTCTTCGGGTAAGCATGACTCAACTAGGGGATACAGCATGGCAGCACACTTTTCGGATGTTACATCCAGAGTTTCTAATGCTCTAATCAATCATAAAGTGTCGTTAGTTCAGTTTTCTTATCAAAATTATTGAGAACTAGTTCCAGAAGTTCACGAACATACACTTCCACCAATAGGTCATCACGGCCAAAACGTGACTTGAGGCTCTCAATCACTTTCTCATAGCTTTCCTTGGATGAAGGGTTACTCTCGATTGAATGATGAGCTCTGGATTTAGGTAATGTCGACTGCAGCAAATATTGACATTTGTCTTCATTTTCCAGCTGATTATTCTCGTTTATCGTTCTGAACTGACACTAAAACGATAACCATTCTTCGATGTCTCCTCCAAACTTGTAGAACTCAATCTTTGGTAGTTTGTGCTTCCTCATGGAACTGGAGTTACATTCATCACTCTGTTTCACGTTTTCTTCAACAGTTTGTGATAAGGTGACCTACTTTACATTTCAAGGATTGGTACTGCTTTAATATCGAATCAGCTTTTTGCATTTTTTCTTCATGGTCTACATCAATCAAATCGTCATCCAAAATTAAATCCATCAACTTTTAGTTCGGATCACCCAAACATTCAATTTTCTGTTGGAGAATCTGGGTATTGCCTTGAATCTCAAGTAGATCTCTTTCTGGCTTCTCAAGTGCTTCGAGAGTTTTGTTATAAATGCGTGCAAAGGCGGAACGTTGGTTGTCCAATGCTTTGATTAGTTTCTCCATATCGAAATATTCAGGTAACAACTAATCTTTGGATGCAATCAGAGGGATGTAGTTGTGTGTTCTGTCATGGTCGCTGAAATGTCGCGTATTAACACTTACCCAGTGTAAAATACGTCAGTAAATAGAGAAAAATATAGTATTTCAATGCAGTATATAAAATACAATGTCAGATTAACGCATGAAAATCATATTGACACTTCATATCAAAACAAAACTAACAACATAATACAAGGTGATATGATGGTGATAAAAGACCCAACATTCGCTATGGAATTTGGCTTTGTATTCTCATATTCATCAAATTGAAGTTATGCAAAGGCGTTTTCTCAAGATAATATTTCTGATAGTTTATACATCGAAACTTGAATTCTGGATATAAAAAGTTGTATTTTTTATGCTCTAGCACTAAATATCATACAAATAAGCATACATCATCGATTCCTCCACATCAGTACCACACTTGCCAAAGAGATCAGTATACTACAACCCTAATGGTCAGGGTCATTGCTCAAAGATCATATACTTACTTTACGCATAAACTCTACAATCACATTCCTGAAACCATAAACAATTAAAAATAATTATCGCTTTGAGAAAGAGTTGAAAAAACATATACTTCAAATTCAAACACTTCTACGTCTATTCGAGGAGACGAAAAAAATAAGAAAAAAGAAAAAAATCCGTACGTACTTTTGCTACATTCTCTTCTAACAATTTTGAACTGAATGTGTATATATAAGGTACCACTCATTCATTATTCATGTATCACATCCACTTTCAATAACATTTATATCGATTTTTTTTCCACCTAATATTATTAGTATTTGTATTTATAATTCTAATTCTAATTCTATTCATGTATTCATAACGAAGCAAGTACATCCATGTACTTATCGTTGTGAGACAACTTTTTTTCGCCCTGTACAAGTATTGTGTTTCAATTGATGTAATGTTGCTGCTGCAAAATAAAGTTCTATTCTATTCTATAATTATCACAATTTTCAGGTCCAGTTCATAGCCATCGTCATCATTTATGGCAGTGCACTTCAAGCCGATTGCACGTTTCCGAAATTTCCAAGTTATACGATGACAACCCAGGGAACTTTCATGTTCATTATGTTCTTCGATTTCTATCGAAAGGAATACTTGTCAGTGAATAAGAAGGAGAAAGAAGTGGAGGGTAATATTTGAAAATTGAGTCCTGAGACGGGATTCAGTGTTCTTAACCACCACCAATATATCCACCACTAGAAATATATAATTTACGAACTATTTTCAAACCTAATGATTTCATAAGTAAATTTCTTTTTACGGTGTTATTGACATGAAAATGTTGACGAAATGGGTAAAGAAATTATATAATTGAAAATATTCGAGTTTTCCAAAGTTGTAGTGTGTTTTCATCATGGAGTGACATTGGCATAAGCCTGTAAGCTTTTCTCGCATGTGAGTTGCATCCCCCCCTTGTAGTGGTCTAATCAATGAAAATGTATACAAAATATTGCGTTGTGCAGTTTTTATCAGATCAGGATCGGAAGAAAATGATGTTGCGCTTCGTGATCATTTGAGTTACTGTATCGGTAATTGTTGTTATTTACCAAATGTAACAAAAATCTGTTGATACCATTTAAAAAAAAAGTTATATTTATTTTATCAATATAAAATGAGGCACTACACTATTTTAGACATTCAATTTCTTTTGAAACATAATGTCCATCCATGGCTCAATATGAGTTGTCTATAGAAGAGCTTTTGTTGAAATCTAACTTTTATGGAAAGAACTGTATACAGTACAAAATTTAACTGAAAAAAAAAAACAAAACGAGGAATAATTACCATTTACTGAATTTATTTCGAGAAAAGATTCAAGTTTCAATATGCAATGAAGCAGATGTATCAATAATAATAATAATCTTTATTCAATAATAATAAATAAATACAAAGGGGGGTATGTTACACAATGAATGAAGTGAATTGAACTGTTGGGCGATAAGTGCTGTTGCAATTGTTTCGCAGAAAGTTGTAGTTATGCTATATAAAATGTGATTGATAATAAGAAATTCACATAATAAAGGAATGAAAAAGTTAAATATAGTATATAAAATAAAGTTAAGTTATGCTATATAAAATATTAAATGTGGTTGATAATAACAAATGAGTACACATATTAAACAATTAAAGGGTTAGACATAATAGTAATTCATGTAATAAGGATCATAAAGACGATCATTATGGTACAAGTCGTGAATGTTATTCAAAATGTTATCTGATGGCATTTATATTAATAAATTTTCGAAAAATTAAAAACTGCATTTTTGACATGTCACAATGACAACTATTTTTAAAGGAGTGAGTATATGTGTAGTTTCAAATATTAGTAGGTTAGTGAGCTGTGCTTTGCCATTTCCTTGACAACGTCAGGTTGTAACGGCAATATTTATTTATCTGCTGGCACACACAATTGTCACGTAGAATTGAATATAATTTGAATAATAATGAGTGATTCTGAAACTGCTAGTTTACCTTCAGATTTGGAAGAAATGACGCGAAATATCGTGGACTCCCTTTTGCCGGAAAAATCACGGAGTGTATATGAAATAGCGTTCAATCGGTACGAAGAATGGTGTTCTACTAAGAAAATCAAGAATATCACTCATGAAAAAGTATTGTTGGCTTACTCTGAATGATTATCTAAGAAAAGGAAACCATCTTCTCTCTGGTCGTATTATTCGATGAGAAGTATTTTATTAACAAGAAAAAACGTCGATATTAGTAAGTACCTACAGCTGGTTGCATTAAATCGTAAATCAGAAGGTTACAGAGCTAGAAAATTCAAAATATTTACTAAACAAGATGTCACAAAGTTTTTAACGGAAGCATCAGATGATACATATTTATTTAAAAAAGTTGCTATGATAATTGGACTAAGTGGAGCATGCAGAGAGGTACTGACAAATATGCTTGTTGAAAATGTGATAGATGAAGGATCCGTTTTTAGAATTACTTTACCGACTTTTTTTTTTTTTTTATGTTCTGGTTCCCACGAAAAGGGATATCCTGTAATGTTCAGAGAACATCGTGGGAACCTAGGGAAAGAAGGTAGGAGTTGGTGTTCTTCTTAAATTTCTGAAGGTTGTATGCCTCGGGGAACACCTCCCTAGGCAATGAGTTCCAAACCCTCGCTGTTCGTTGGATGAACGAGTCTTTGGAAAGTGATGTTCTGCAGGTCTCCAAAGTGACCACGAAGGGGTGTGATGACTGAACTTGACGGGTTGATCTCGAAGAGACTGCCAAAGCAGGAACGATTGTTGATATTTCAGAAGAGCATCGCCCATGAAAATATCTATAAAATAGAGACAAATCGCCAACTTTTCTACGGTGTTCCAGACAAGTGAGCGAGTTTGTAAGCGAGGCATCACCGACGAGACGAATTGCCCTTTTTTGGACAGAATCCAATAGCCTCAGGATATGTTTAGGTGCCGCATTCCAAATATGGGAACAGTATTCCAGGACAGGTCGGATCTGTGCCTTATAGATCATAAGCAGCTGACTGGGGGTGGTATAGCTCTTGGCACGAAACAAAAAACCAAGTTTTTGGGATGCACTTTTGGCAATGGACCTCACGTGATTTTCCCAGGAAAGGTTATTGCTGATAGTAATACCAAGCATCGATATGGATGGCTTCAGTGGTATGGTTACTCCTGACAAAGTTATGTTAGGCACAGTGAGATCGGCTTTTCTAGAGAAAAGACATGCTTGTGTTTTGTTTGCATTGAATTCTACCAAGTTATTAGATCCCCATTCCGGAATTGTTGCTAAGTCCATATTTATATTATTGACATTTCTTCCTCGTTCATTTCTGGTTTCACGGGCTGATATAGGGGCCCTGGAAGAGAAAGCGGTATGGAGGGTACTATCATCGGCAAAGCTGTGTACTGGACATGAAGTTGCTTTCAACAGGTCGTTGATGTGAAGTAGAAATAGTGTTGGTGCGAGAATAGATCCTTGCGGAACACCAGCATTTATGAGTAGAGTGTCAGATGAAACTCCATCGACCACTACATGGAGAGACCTGTTTGAGAGAAAACTAGCAAGCAGAGAACACAGCTGAGGGGGCAAGCCATAAGACGGAAGCTTGGCGAGGAGTCCCTGGTACCAAACTCGTTCGAACGCCTTGGAGATATCTAATGCCACAGCTAGAGTTTCTCCATACTTTTCAATAGATAGCTGCCATATATGTGAGACGTAAGCGAGCAGGTCACCAGTTGATCTCTGATGGCGGAAGCCATATTGCCTATCGTTGACAATTCCTGAGTCTTCCAGATATTTCATGAGCTCGATGTTGATGGCTTAACAGACTATAAAATAAACTATAAAAACAAAGGTAATGCGAGAATTTTTTGTAACATCGGGGAATATCCCAGGATTGTATATGGTAGAACGTGTCAGATTATGTGAAAATACGACCTTGCAACACAAACCATCGACGTTTTTTTGTCACTCATAAAAATAAGAAATGCACGGAACAACCCGTTGGAATTCACACCTTTGGTAAAATGCCAAAAGTTATTGCCACTTCTTTTAATTTACCTCACCTTGAAGAATATACCGGACATTGTTTTCGGCGATCTTCTGCTCCATTTTTGGCCGATTCTGGAGCTAATTTGTGTACCGTGGAACGCCATGGCGGATGGAAAAGCAATACTGTTGCTGAAGGTTACATCAAAAATTCGAAAGAGCATGAGAAAAAAATATCAGAAGCAATTTTTGGTGCCAATAACCAAACAGGATTACAAGTTTTCCAAAAAGCATGATCTACTGATGTAGAAACTCTAGAATCCATTGGAATTAATATTGCAAATTTATAATAAATAGTTTTGTACATAGTTATGCATTTTGAATAAACTTTTTTGATCTCACCATCACATGTTTTTCATATAGAATTTCATTATGGTACTTAGTACCATAATGAATTCATTATGGGACTAAGTACCATAATGACCTTCCTTATGTCATCAAAATTGAGTGACATAACGATGTCATTATGACATGCCATCAGATAAAATAAATGTATGCTATATAGGATGTGGTTTTTAATAATAAGTACACATAATAAGCAATGAAAAATTTAAAATATGCTACATAAAATAGTACTAATTCAAAAAAACAGAAAAAATCAAAGGAAAACGAAAGAAGAAAGCGAAAAAAAAAGAAAAAAAGAACTTACATATAATACTTACAGCTAGCAAGTTAGCAATTGAAAAAATTGGTGACGATAGGTGCTGTTGCACTTGTTTCGTACAAAATCAAGGATATAAAATGAAATTTGTATAGAATGTTGTGATTTATGTTGAATGCGACGTTAATCATCATCATCATGGAAAATATAAATCAGATTTAGTATAGATAAAATACGACTTGAACAAAATACAATAAGATAAAAACAACATAAATGAGATAAAATGAGATAAGATACAATAATAATAAAATACAGTGAAAAAAACGTAAGTACTAAAATTGGTGTAGAATTAACCATAAATAACAGGAAAAATTGTTGTCTAAAACTTATGTGTGATTTTCAAAATAGCTCGAGATCATGCATCGTGGACTTGAGAGAATGAACTCTTTCAATGTTTTTATGGATCTTGTAATATTCATTATATCTTTCATGTTTCCTGTTATAATATTGTATAACTTTGGTGCGAAAAAGGAGTATGATCTTTGTGAGACCGTTTTCAACATCAATGGTGTGACGTAGTGATGTTTCTGACGGGTAGCATAATCGTGACTTGGAAGTTGTGAGTTATTTTTGTTAATGTGGTATTTTTTGCTGGAGCAGAGGAAATAAAGTTGTCTTAGGTTCAGTATTTGTGATTCCTTGTAGAGATCGTCTGTTGTGTATCTTGACCTCTTGGTATATATTAACTTTAAAAATCTCCTTTGTGTAACTCCTAAAGGGTGAAGGTGAGATTTCATACTCGCACCCCTGACGAAGATTGCAGATCTGAGATGACTTTCAACGAAAGAGAAATATACGGTCCTCAGATGTTCTAGAGATAGTATGTCTTTCAATTTTCTAAATTCAAATAAGATGCTTCTCAATTCATTTGTCACATAGGTTATGTGAAGATTCCATTTCATGTGCGGACCCTTAAGTATTTGACTTTTTTTTGAAAAATATATATGGAATCTGCGTCAACCTTGATTTCGAGTTGGTTAAAGGGAGGAGTGTCAGATGAGGTACAACTAAAACGTACGTAATTTGTTTTTTTCTAGATATTTTTTTATATTTAGAAAGTCTTCTTCTGCCTTAGATTTCAATTCCATCCAGCTTTCAGTACTACAGAAAATAGCAGGTTCATCAGCATAACCAGTTATATTCCTTGAGTTTTTTAGTGAAAACAGATCACTCATATATATGTTGAATAGTATAGGGCCTAGTATAGATCCTTGCGGAACTCCGTATACGATCGTTTCCGCTCCACCGCAGACACCATCGACCCTCACAACCTGGAGTATATTTATCAGGTAGCTTTCAAAAAGTTTTAAACAATTACTTCGAAAGCCAATATCCTCCAGTGCCTGCAAGAGTGAACGGTGACTGACGGTATCAAAAGCCTTTGACAAATCAATGAATACAAATAACACGGTTTGCTGTTATTTAATGATTCTGTGATTTTCGAAGTTAGACTCAAGATGGTTCCATACTTCTATAACACTGGGAGTTGAAGCCACCAAATACCCCTTTCGCATAATTCTATCTTGGAGAAATGATTATGGAACCACAAAACTAATACCAAAATTCCCTGGACCCTCACAATCTTACTCACTCTGTTACAAGTGATATGTTATTTTACCACTTGTCTTTTCAATAAAATGAATTACTTAGTGTAACGAACCTAGGCCGGACCTGTCGCCTCACGTGTTGGCATCGACAACGATGAGATCATCCCCGGAGATATTCGAGAACCATCCAGTCGCTCTGCCGCCGAAAACAACGGTCAATATTGGAAACAATTGGAACATGCTAGTCGCCAACTGCCAGAATTCGAAAGATCGGGAATTCTGTAACGGAGATAAAATAGGCAGCCCTCAAGTCTCACGGACAGTCTGAACGAGCCCATACGATCGAGCTATACAGTGACGTAGTTAGTAATATAAATTAAGTTGTATATTTAAGTGTTAAATAAATTAATAAAACCAAGTTAAGTTTATTTTCGTTACATTAGAAACGAATATAGTGCTTGAAAATATACTTTTCGCCGAGCGGATGCAAAACCAAAGAGTTGTGCTGGCGTGCATTCGCAAAATGCGATTCAAGATTTGATAAATAATCACCAAGATAATTTCCTTACCGAAGATTCTGTCTTTGAAGATCTTTGGACTATCTCTTGACCCGAAGGTATCTGGATACATGGCACTGCACTGATTCTACTATTTAGGTTCTCAATTTCCTAAAAGACTGATAAAATTCTTTTGAGACCTGTACTTTTCCATTGAATATGGTTTGGAATCATTTTTTTTCCAACCTTCCCGCTCTCATTCAATTTAAATGAAAAACGTATTGTGCATTTGAAATTATTGAATTTAATTCAGCTCAATTTAATGAGTTATCTGTGGTTCGGTACCTTATATAAGTAATAATATAATCGAAAGGATATCCATAAGAATAATCTTAGTGTTTGAATAATAACGAATTTCAATCTGTTGACTCTATTCTGAATTGGATTAATACTCAATTGCAAGATAAGAAATTTTGACTAATTTGAAATTAGGCTGGCAAAACCCATGTAACTGAATGAAATATAACTCCTTGAGGGAGGTGTGAACTGTCTCAGAACTACGAACCGACTGCTTACCACGATCGGTCCATGGATATTATTACCGTATTATGTAACATCTGCGAAACACTTGTCGAAACAATTCGGCATTCTACGAATGATAGTACAGTGTTTTTGATGTAACCTATCTTTGATATATTTTTTTACAATTATTTTCCTAACTACAGATATATTCATTAATACAATATTGTATTACTTACGAGCGTAGTAGATCAAAAACCTCGTGGGAAAAACGTTTTTAATACTCTCTTGATGGCCGTAGAGGTCCAAACTGTCCGACTCTCACTTCAACATTGATTCTGCCCGAAGCTCTCAGTTGCCTTCTCTCGATATTGTTATATTTCCATAAATTCAGTCATAGTTTGAAATCAGTCTGCATCCGTTCTGATTAAAACACTCGAATTGATAATTTATTTCCGGGAACAGTTTATTCTCATAGAGTTCGCAGAAGAAGTCAAAACTAACAATTATAACGATGAGCTATAATTATTTCAGCTGCATACGCTGAACGAATTTTCTACTACTTCATTCATAAATGCGACGAGTGATTCATTCCGTCTTCTACTCTCCACAATACGCACGGAACAGCTCGGTGTTCAGTCTTAAGGGCCAGCAAAAGACGAAGACAATAATGTTCAATTTAATTCTCCTGCAGATAGCGTTCTGTTTTCTAATTGATTGCTAATTAGGATATTTCATTCACCAGCCAATCAGAAAACACTAGTGGAATCTAACAAACATCCGTTCATAGACAGCTTCGTGAACCGTGCATGCGAGAATCTTGCTTGGCCACAATAGTGTTCAGTTCAGGAGTTCTGAATGTCTGAATCACTACAATGGTCGTGATATTATTTTTCAAAACAATATTCAATGACAAATGGTTCCCTCTTCAATGCTGTTTGTGTCGTTTGTTTCTTACAAGTGACTGTGATAATTATGATAAGTACCTCAAAGCAGAGTGTGCAGTCATCTAGTTCTGACTTTATCACCAGTCTGGATATAACAAGGTTAGTTGTTTCCTTCACTTTGAAATTGAATATCTTTCTTAGGCAGCCTGCAATGTATACATTTACCACACAATCAGTTCAGTATTCTACATTATTCAAATGTCGAGTTAAATGTTTATTGCATTCGGCAATTGCCAAAGTTCACCTCTGAGTAGGTCACCTGAAATTGGGCATATATACCGGGTGTAATCTAACCTCTTGCACACCCGTGAATGCCATTTTATAACGAATTACAATGGTTAAAAATCTGAAAAAAAAATTAAAACATGTTTTGTTTTTTGGAAAATTCGACAAAAGTTTGAGTTGCGCTGCCCGCCTAATCTCAGATGAACTGTTCAAAGGAGAACTATAGCATTTGGATGATATAGAATGTTGAACTGATTGTGTGGTAAATGTACACGAAAAATTGATTTTCATCGCATGCTGCCTGTGATATACCGGGTGTCCACGGAAGGTGGCTCTCCCCTATAACTTTTTTGTTTTCGGAGATAATGGAATGATCTGTTCAATGCATAAAACTGCATTTTTTGGCAAGTAACTCAACTTCATGCAAATTCCGGATTCACCGGAAATGACATAAACTTTCGATTTTTAAATGTAATCGTTTTTTTTATTTTTTTTTTCGAAAAAAAATTGTATTTTAGAGGGCTATGGATACGTTCAAATAACTAATTTCAGTCCCTAGTAGGAGATTTAAGCCGGTTCTGGCTCTCCCCCCACCACTATGACGTCACGTGTGACCTTGAATAGTTGCAGGTGTGCAGTGTGTGTGTGTTTGACCTTGAGATTTGACTTTGAGATTTGTCATTGAGTTTTGACATGGGGTTTCGTCGACTTTGAGATTCGACTTCAGTTTTGACCTTGAGTTTGACCTTGAGATTCATAACATTAAGTTTTGACTTTGAGATTTGACCTTGAGTTTTGATGTTGGGATTGTTTCGGCAACCTTAAGATTTGATCTCGATGTTTGTTTGACCTTGACTAAAGTTGTGGTGTAGGCATACATATTCTGTGTAGTCATGACCTTCATGAATCCTTGTACTCTCCAAGCGAGGAGGGCGTTTGTCCTGTGAGAGAGCTAAGAGTGAACTGCGAGTATTGATGAGTGCGTTGAATATCAAGAGAATCTCCTCAAAATCCATACAGATTGCGCATCGCATCGGACTTGTTGTATGGTGGGGGTATTTCACTGAAATATTCCAGGAGAAGAGTATTTCGAATCAGTGTCTCCTCCAGTGAGCTATTGAAAACAAGTTGTTGAAATGTATTCGTGTGATTGTGGTAGAGCTTTCACCCGTAGTGATAATCTTCGTCGACATCAACGGGAAACTTGCCAGGAGGTCCTTCAGTGAAACGAGTTAAATTGAACAATGGCGATGACTCACCACCTGCACCACTCTATACATGTAATTGTTGTAATGTGACATTTCCATATTGTCAAGTCAACTCTCACAATAGAACACTCGCACACAGGACGAATTCATGTGTTCACTTGGGAGGTGGTGTACAACCCCATTAAAATGCATTCAAGTGTCGCATTTCCAGCTACAGGTATCTGAGTGAGAATATGTATCAGGTATGCACCTTTTTCAACGATATCAAGCCCAAAGTACTCGAGTTATTGGAAAAAACATCAAACTACACAACTCCATCAAGGTCAACATGGAAGTATTTGGAAGTTATGTCATTCAAACACAGGAATTGACAGATATAAAATCATTCAATTCTCCCAATCGTATAGCAGATCGATCAACTGATTTG
>JAFIRS010004267.1:0-93481 GCA_018342105.1 Gonioctena quinquepunctata | reverse complement strand
GCCGCACCGCACCGATCTATGTCAGACTTCCCATCGTTTCGGAGAGGGGATGATATTCCATCATGCAATCGTGAATGATGATGCAATAGACACGAGTCCGATCGGGGAATCCCGCGCTCGATTCGATATCCAATCGTACGTCAACTGTACCGGATTTTATAGTTTCTTCCTGTTTTGAACAATCGATGACGAATAAGGCGCGATATTTGAAACCGAGGTAATCCAAAAGAGAGGACTTTTTCATGGAATTCGTATAGCTGTCGAGAAATTCCGTATAGTTGAAATGCGCTTCGGTATAGTGATTATTAGCGAAATTCGAGTGTAGACGTTCGTTGGGCCAATATTCACCGTTCAAAGACAAACGTATATTTTGAATGTTGACATGTTGAAAGGTGGTAGGATCGACGGAAACGTTATCTCGTACATTAGTTTGGAAACACACGATGACATAGCGTGGCCTTTCAACACTGGTACTCGTCTTAACCGACCATATTTCACGTTGAGCATTTTGCGCGATCGAAGGCAATTCGTTCAATTCCCATACACAACATGGCTGCCATCATTGCGACCAATCACAGACCACTCACCCCCAACCTTTCTCCCTACCCACATACACCCACCACCCCCACCCCTCTCATCAAACCGCCATTTTTTCACGAACGCCTCCCACAACGAACCGCCCATGACCGCCCACGAACATGGCGACGATCTCAACCCAGTGGCGAAACCATGTGGCGGGAGTAACCGGAGAGCGGAGAGGTGGCCCAGTAATGGCATAGCCCTTCTACTGGAATGGACCACCCTTATCATGTAGGGGGATAATTTGTGAATCTAAACCATCCAGGGCGCCACCCAAACACATACAAAAAAATTCATTCAAATTGGTCCAGCCGTTTGGGAGGAGTGCAGTGACAACACACGTACAGTAGAATTATATATATGAAGATGAGTAGATCATTGTAAATAATATCTTTGAGTTGTATATAGTAGGTTGAATTAGCAATGTACATAATAGGTAAATAAGTATTTGGGATTTGGTCTTTTGTTATAGATGGTTGCAATATTTTGCATTGCTGGAGCATACCGAGGGGACGAGTTACAGAAACTGAATTGAATGATATTATTGATATGTGTTCTATCTTCAGGATTCCTATTGCCAAAACCAACAAACATTGATTATTTGTAAGAAGTGGTAAAATGAGTCTACCAGTCACAGTTGATTTTTATAAGAGATTTTTCAATTCAGCCAGTTGGTGGATACTTTCAGCAAAACTCCAAGTGAAATTGCAAATAACTTAAACATCGAAAACCCAATGCATATACTAGATATTGTTTCCGCAGATCTCCTGCAACATTTCTCGTGGAATGTAGGATGGAAGCCTTCAACTGTAACTGAGGGCTACATTGAGGAAGCAATTACTAATAAATAAAAAAACTGAAAGAGCTAACCAATCAACTGGAAGGAAAACCAAGAGCAAATAGTAGACATTTCACGACAATTCAAAAAAGTTCTCAGTGAAGAATCTGAGACCCCTACAACTGAAAACAAAATGAAAATTTCAAAATTTGCTGGAATATAAGTCACTATAGCCAATTGCCTATATTGCGATACTAAAATCAAAATTCATTCAAAAAAGAAAATAATTAGCAATATAAAAGATTTTAATCTTTGCAGAACTTTTGGGAATCAGTATTATATCTTTGTAAATGTACTGTTCTGTTGAAAAAAAAGTTTTGTGAAACATTTAGAAAAATTATATTTGTTGTACTTGGCATATTTACAGATCTCGACTTCATCTCAAGCTGTAAACTTCATGCTTTGTGTAACAAATATATACACGATTTGCAGTTGTTACACAAATAACTATTTCAATGCATATTAAATTATGGAGGTGATATATGAATTTGGAGGAGGGGGGGGGCTAATTGGGTTTCTAATAAAACGGAAGTTTCAGTATGTTGTAAGAGATATAAAAAACACAATTTATCTCGTAATATCAAGGAATGAATTCAGAGAATTCAGAAGGAGCTATAGACTAACATGGCTCAGATATATCTGAATTTTTATTGAACTCTAGAGTTCTTATTTTACTGGCACGAGTTTCTCAGTTTGCATGACTGTAGTTTTACTTGAGGGTGCCATATCTCAAAAGGGTGGAACCGAAACTCATCTTTCCATACTGAATCAGTCCAGATCTACATTATTGCGTCGCTGGAATATCAATAGAATGGAGTTCTATGGATTCTCATAGGAACATATCCGAAATTATTTTCAAAACTGGAATCAGGGAAGTTAAACATGTTTAAAAAAAATTATTCAAATGCTATGTGGTACTTGTGAATAGAATATTCAATGTTCTCAATTTATTTCAACAAATGATTTTTTCCTCGTTTCCTCGGACTGAATTCAAGAAGGTATACAAAGTATCAATCACATCCATAGATTTCACAATGATTAATGTAATCATCTTCAAAAGAATTCCCAGGTTAAAAAAACATATGACATCGAAATAATTTTGGGAAATAATGACTTGCTTATTCAATACTCATGAAAGTGGACGCTCCCGGATATTCTACTGAACCAGTAACAATGAACTTGTAGAAAGTGTGATTAGTATAAAAAGCATATTCGTAAATTATCATTGCATGTGAGCTCATTCATTATTTGTTATGTATATTTGTAGTATTTATAGCGATACACTTTCCTGCTACAGATTTACTGTGGTCACTTCCTCTTCTCGATACAATAATCAACGTTCATGGGGAATTTAATAAACTAAGATTTCAAATACCAATTACAAGCAATTTTCGAATCCTCGAATACCAGATTAAAACGTGTTCAACTTTGTCAATTTACGATTCATTATTAGACCAATCAATAGAGATTTTTTTCGTGACAAAAATATTACCAGGAAATCGACTGTGTCATCAAACGGAAGACGGTAGTTATATCCTTTATGTTTCCTACTCCTAACTGGCATTGCTCATTTGTATAAACATTTGAAAGCATTTTTTTCATCGTTTTTGACTTGTCACTTGTAAACTAATGAAGAATCTCGATTCTCTCAGTGCAGAGAATAAGAATGCAAATAAAATGAGCCTAGACACGACACAATCGGATTATTAGTAACGGAGAAAAACCGGAAAAACCGGAATGAATCTTCGTTTTGAAAAAAATTCATAACACCGCCATTTTTCAAGTCTTGGAGTAGGCTCTCCACGACATAGTAGTGATAGATATTTACTTCATGTGTGAAACTCAGGATCTGTTGAATTATTGGTTTTGGCATAATTGCAATTTGATTTTTCAATGCACTTCATTGTAGTAGACCTGGATGGGTCACAGGTGGTCCAAATTCAATAGTTCTAAAAGATTTTGAAAGTTGAAGTTTAGTACTACAAAATGACTATTCTCATTTGGCGTTAAAATGCTGCGAAAAAGGTGGGAAGTTCTTGCAAACATGAACGAAAACTGGAGAGTGCATGAAAGCGGCTCACGAGTGGGGGTAGAGCAGCAGATTCATAACGGGCACAGCGCGCTTGTATTGTTATAACGCACTCGCCCATTTTCGGTCATGTTTTCAAGTATTTTTCACTTGAGGGTTTTTGAAAATTCAACCATAAATCGGTTAAAATGGGGGTTTTCGAGTTGGTGTCATGAAAAATTATAAAAAAAATTAAATATACGCGTTGACTAGAGAACCTCCTCCTCTTTGGTTTCGTCGGTTGAAAATTAGTATTCGGGGTCTTTCTTATTAACAAAGAATCACGCATTCAGTTGTTTTTCAATTCAACCCCTAAAGAGGAAAGATGTAAGTTTGTATAGGGGTTCTGTTAGTTTTAGGTTAGTGTCATGAAAATTTGTTTTGAGGCCTTTGTTTCAGTGTTTTTGGAAAATCAACCCTCAAACGGGTAAAATGGAGGGTTAAAATTTATGTAGGAGTTCCGTTAGTTTTCGAGTCAAGATCATGAAAATTGGTATATGAGGTCCATGTTACAAAAAAATACGTGTTACAGTGTTTCTAGAAATTTACCAACCCAAAAGAGGTGACATGGGGAGAAGTTTGTATGGGGGGTTCTGATAGTTCTTGAATTAGGGTTATAAAAACTGGTATTCGATGTCACGATTAAAAATCTTTTTTCAGAATAATTCAAGCCCCAAAGGGTGAAATTGGGGAGGAAAGTTGAATTCATTTGAAAACTCCGTCCCTAAAGGGGTTATTGAATTTGTAATAGTCGTCACAAAGCATTTCTTTCGCTGTCAAATCAATTATGCAACCGAAACAAGATAACGAAATAACGGGATAATGGGAAACAGAATAACGGGATAACAGGATACCGGGATAACGAAAAACAGGATAACGAAAAGCGGGCAAAGCCATAGGCATAATCTAGATTGAAAAACATAGGAAAAAAAACAGGGTCAAATACGGATAATTTGCGCCATCTGGAGTCAGTTGCCCGATTCCGCCACTGCGGCGCCAAATAATTGATAATTGTATCAATGGCTTGGGTAACATCCAGGGATTGCATTCTTCAAAGCTTGTTCTATGATGTCGGACATACCATCTTCTCGATCAATTGTGGATTGATTTTTTCTGAAACTAAACTTATAAACCGGAATCAATTCATTTTTGCCCTAATTGGTTCCAATATCGTGAGGTGTAATTTTTCGAATATACCAGAAGGAACAAATAGGGAGAAAGGTTGATTTCATCCTACTTCTTTAGGAATTTGAATGGGTTAGGGAGATACCCTGGATTTGTAATATGTTGAACGCTACTCTATAAAATAGTCTCTGTACATACATTGAGGATATGTACATAAGATATACTTGTGTTATTATGGGCCTTAAATTATCTCAGGACATTGGAGGAAGTTGTGTTATTATGGCTGAAATGACTGAATATATTGATGAATGCAGAATATTATGAATTTCTGTGAGATTAATCCTCAAAGTTTTTGTGTACTTATTTTTATTGCTGATATAACAACCAGTGTTATATCTTCAGAAATCACAATCACTATTTTCCAGAAAGTAGTAGTCATAATACCTCAAATCATGGTTGTTTGGATCATTTACGCGCACACTGTGTAAGAAGTATGACCCGAATAAGCGTGGGTGA
The DNA here is from genome assembly GCA_018342105.1 of Gonioctena quinquepunctata. Lineage (NCBI taxonomy): Eukaryota > Metazoa > Arthropoda > Insecta > Coleoptera > Chrysomelidae > Gonioctena > Gonioctena quinquepunctata. Next base: position 88,355 of record JAFIRS010004267.1, on the reverse strand, counting down.
ATGTTTATTTTTAAGCTTCCAATTGACTAACAGATAGATACGTACTTTCTTGAATTTCGAATAGGAAAACAATTAATGTCGTGACCCATGCAAATCACAGAGATAATGCGGAAGCATTCAGATTATATGATTTCCTATGTTAATTCATTGGGGGAAAATACACATTCATCGCAAATGTAAACGAATTCTCAAAAACTCATCAGTAGTTTACGAAATAAACTTCAGTAGTAATTTTTCAATTTCCTATTTATATGTAGATTATAATGCAATTTGGAACAATTTCACTATAGAATGGTAAAAAAAAAACAAAATGTATATTTAAAATCCTGTAACTGCTATGAATATGTTATCACAACAGAGGCTTATCTATACGTATATATTACTAGCTGATAGCCGCGACTTCGTCCGCGTAGAATTTGTGTTTTTTCCTGTTTTTTTTTGTTTTGTTCAATCTAGATTGCCCGCTACTCGTTATGCTGTTTTTCGTTATTCCGGTATCCTGTTATCCCGTTTCCCATTATCCCGATATTTCGTTATCTCGTTTCGGTGGCATAATTGATTTTACGGCGAAAGTTGTGCTTTGAGACGACTATTACAAATTCAATAACCCCTTATCACCCCTTTAGGAAAGGAGTTTCCAAATAACGTTTTTTATTCGTGACCTTGAATACCAGTTTTTATAACCCTAATTCAAAAACTAACAGAACTCCCCATACAAACTTCTTCCCCATGTCACCGCTTTTGGGGTTGGTTGAATTTCTAGAAACACTGAAACACGTATCATTTTCGTAACATGGACCTCATATACCAATATTTATGACCTCAGCTCAAAAACTAACGGAACACCTATATAAGTTTTCACCCTCCATTTAACCCGTTTAAGGGGTTGATTTTCCAAAAACACTGAAACAAAGGCCTCAAATACAATTTTTTATGACACTAACCAAAAATAAACCCCTAAAAACTTCTTGAGGTATTAAAAACAACTGAAATGCGTGATTCTTTGTTAGTAACAAAGTCCTCGAATACTTATTTTCATGACCCCAACTCGAAAACTAACCGAACTCCCATACATATTTTCAACCCCTATTTTAACCGATTCATAGTTGAATTTAAAAAAACCCTCAAAAACGTGTTTCTCTTATTGAAAATATAAGCCCGAAAATAAACTTCCATGCTTCTAACTTCAAAACTAACGGTACCCCTTGAGCTACCGTTGAATGTTCACGCTCCTTCCTCTATATTGGTAAATACCAAAGCTAAAAAAATAAGAAGGGTTTCTAGAAGTTTACTCAAATTTAATGAAGAAGCAATAGCCATGATGGTATAGGAAAAATTCAAAATATATTATCAACAAGCATCACGTTTCATTTCATTAGGTGGTGATAACTCTATTTACGTTTTCTAAACTATAGCATTCAGAAATTTTCATTCATTCGCTTTGGCTCTCTATTTTATTCCCTGTTTGGCTCCTTTCTCTGGTTGAGAATCATTGTTTCAGTTGTAGAATAGATGATCAATAACAGGTGGAACTGGAAATCTTGGGATGTATTACGTGCAAATGCTGTGATCATAATCACAGAAATGTAGAGACGTTTGATCACTGAGGAAATGACAAAACTAATTTTTCATACTTGGGAATATTTTGGAACTGTTATGTTTTTTATGACAATCAATACTTTATCATATACTTTAATATTTGATCTTGAAGATGATAATAATTGTAAAAATTACTCGAAAGTTCAAATCCCGTGATATTTGCATCTTTTTTTGCACTTTCAGATTACAGATCTTGAAATATATCTTATTCAGTAGAACTGGTTCAAACCAATTTCTTTCGGTATAGAAAAATAAAATAAAAATAAAAACCTTTCTATTGGTAACACAGTCAACTAGCCTACCATATAAATTCTATGAATACGGTAAACAAATGTATTCCATCTCATTTGGAGTGGGTTGGAGCATAGGGGGGATTCGTGAAGGTATGGGAAAATGCAAACAACCTCGCTTGCCTTATTGACAGGTTTTGCCTTTTGTACATGCCAGGTTCCAGGAATGAAATTATTTTGTTGCGTCTCCTGCATGGCTTGTACGCAAATATTTCGGTGATTTCTAAAATAATTGAATGCAGGATTAAATTTTTGAAATGTTTATTGCGATTATGTATGCCAGAAAAGGGGAGGCGAATAACCGGCTCCATACAGCTGTTTGGTAGGGTCTGAACCCTGATTTGAGAAGAGTGTGGGAATAAAAAATACAAAAAGATACTTTAGTTATTAGAATTTGAACCTAGGACTCACGTTTTGGAGTCCGAAGCTATTCCCATATGACCACTAGTCGACTAATGTTTATAGTGTTGGTCTTTTCATCTATCTTCATGAAAAAGGTATATGCTTTCGTGAATCAGTCAATGCTTTCTTGGTTAGTTGTCCGATGTGAGCAAACTTTCAGGGATGAAATATCAAAAGAAAAAAATTGCATACATGCCTGATGTTATCAGTAATGTTTTCAATATTTGCGACCTCGTGCAACTCATCCAGTCTCTCACTATTTGTGACGATACGAAGTACTTTGTTTGGCAACCTCTTCAGTCTCAAGAGTTGAGTTTTGGGAAGACTGCATAACACTGGATAGGCTTATGTTATAGCCGATCTAATGATCTGTTTATAAATGAGAATTTTATTTTCCATTGATAATTTAGAATAACGGTGCAATGAGGGGGTGAGTGCGCGGTAGTGCTAGTGTAATATGTCGCTGAAACGAAGTACGCCTATCCAGCTCGACTCCCAGGTATTTCAATGAGTCCTCCTCGTCAACGTCGAAGATCTTCACGTTCATGAATTTCTTCGAAAAGTTGATAACCCCATCTTTTTGAGGATTTAACATGATCTTGTTAGTCTTCAAATAAGGAATAATCAACCAATCCATATAAATATGGAGCTCGCAAACGAGTGGGCGATGGTTGGAAAGTCATTTGTATACAGATAATATAAGACTGTTGACATGGAAGATACCTGCTCCAACCGAATATTCTGTTGTACTCGTGTTATTGACTCTCACCCTGAAAGTTCATCCCGTTAGGAATCAATCTTGAGTTTAAACCAGGTACAGAAGCTTGCCTGCCTCAACAGGACCAGGTTTTGCCGTTTGTGGAAGGCTTCCTTCACCCCGTGGACAATTCGGGCTACTTCCTGAACCCGAATTGCCCAAGCGGGATGTGTTACAGCTTTCCTTCGGTCCGGACAAAATGTTTCAAAAGGATTCTATATATCACCTTGGCCACAGCGCTCAGGAGAGAGATAGGTCTATAGCTGTCAAGTTTGCTGTTATTTTTTCCCGCTTTAGGTATGGGTATAATTTCCGGTTATTTCAAACAATCGGTATTGTTGCCACTTAATAATTGCGTTGGTTATATATAATAACTGTCTAGCGATTTTTTGGGAAATTCTTGAATAGAATGGAATATAGATTTATGTTGATGGTCTCTACTACCTCTCCAAAGTTTGTCAAGACTTTTGGAAAGGTATGTGGATTGATTTGAATAGCAGTGGATTCTCTGATATTTTGTGTTATATTGGTCAATCTTGTATGATTTTCATAACGTATCAGGGGCTATTTTGTGAACACTACCGAAGTACTTCCAAAATACTTCTGTTTTTGCCCTGGGGTCTATCACCGAACATTCGGGGTCAATTTCGATAGCGGGAATGTATTCGAATTTCATTCTGATTTTCTTCGAAAAAATCCATGAAGTCTGATCCCGAACATCGAGGATCTCAAGTTTGCGATACCACTGCTTATTTTTATAATATCTTTAAACATATTTCGGCCCAATCTTGAAAAATCAAATTTGTAGGCTATATCCCTAGTGGTTGCCATTCTCTTCTTTACACTCTTTTTCAGTTCAATTAATTCTTGAATGTGCAGCGGAATCGCATATCTGTATACCTTGCATATTGAATATTTTTTTATAAATGTGACAGTCTAGTTTCAATTTATAATTCATTCATCCACGAATTGACTCTTATTTTTCATTCAAGATTTTTCAGAATTCAATGCAATCAGTATTTTCATAGTCATATAGGATTATTTCTTGAATCTGTTCTTCAAAGAGAACATTACAGACGAATGATCATAAGTGATGATACTTGAAGTTCTTAAAGCCGTCGGAGAGAACATAGTACAATTATTATTGTTTGTGCAATGTATGCAGCGAACAATATAAAAAGATCCCCGCCTACGGCGGCCGAACGCAAGAAAGATGTTAAAACACCGACACTTTTCAGATCATTGATGTTCTCGTGAAGTAGCATGTATGAAACGAGCAGTATGAAATAAACCCAAAATCCGAACGTCTCTGTTTTATTATTATAATTATAATATCCCGAATTTGCCTATTCATATTAGTAGTGCAAACATGACATTGGCGACGAGGGATCTTTTTTACACACGTGCATTATATTAGGTGGCTAAAGTCGGTAAAAGTGAAAAAGTATCCAGTTTTTCGAACGGAAAGTATAGGACTCTTGGGGACTCTGTCAACGTTCGACCCTAAAACTTCGGACTTTTCAGTGTTTAAGGAAAGAATCGAACAATTCTTCATCGCCAATAGGATCACGGATTCGGATCGTAAAAAAGTAATAGTACTGAATACCTTAACCAAAGAATGTTATGTGCTGGTGCGCAATTTATGTGTACCCGAGATCGAGTGAAACAACTAGCGTCCAAGTGCATATTTGGTGACGAACTCAATACAGTTATAAGAGATATTTTTGTCATTGGCATTAATGAGGAGAAAATAATGGATCGACTATTTGATGCTTCGAAAACGACGGTGACCTTGTCCAAATTACTCGAAGGAGTCTGCCATGAGGAAAAAAACCACAAGAGAAAGTTCGGGAGTCACCATCAAACCAACATTTTTTAAAGTAAGATGGGGACATTCAACAAATTTGAAGTTTCGTTACACCTCAAAGAAACTCAGTACCAAAATTCTATAAGCATAGACCCGTTCCATTCGCTCTGAAACCGAAAATTGAAGTGGAAATTGAGCGCTCAGTCTGGTACCAATTGAATTTTCAGAATGGGCCACACCCATCGTTCCGGTTTTGAAAGAAGGGGGCGGAGTGAGAATTTGTGGCGATTTCAAAATTACACTGAACCCAAATTTGCGCATCCAACATTTTCCGTTACCTCGCATAGGATATTTGTTCTCACAACTTCAAGGTGGAGAAAATGTTTCGAAAATTGATTTATCTGAGGCTTACCAGCAAATCGTGTTAGATGAGGCCTCTCGGGAACTTAACCATCACAACCCACAATGGGCTATTTTCGTTTACACGCTTACCATACGGTATCACTTGCGCAGGAGCCATTTTTCAAAATATATGGAACAATTGTTTGCCAATTTGGAGGGAGTTGTCTGTTTCCTCAAAGATATCCTGGTGACTGGTAAGAATGACAAACAACATTTTGATCGACTAGAAAACGTTTTCGAGCGCTTGCAGTATTGTGGGCTAAGAGTTAAAAAGGAAAAATGTTTTTTTTCCAGGAATCCGTAAAATACCTAGGACATATTATTGATAGATCAGGATAACATACTTCAGATGAACGGATATTAGCAATAAAAAACGCAAGGATTCCTGAAACAATCACCGACCAACTATAATATTTTTTGGGGATGTTGAATGTTTACTGTGAATTTATTCCTAAAGCTTCGGCTCGTTTAAAACCGTTGTATAGTTTATTGAAAAAAGGTTCCGTGTGGAACTGGAATTCGGAGTGCGCAAAAAGCTTCGGAGAAGCAAAAAACATGCTACTATCTTCGACAGTTTTGGCGCACTTTGACCCAAGCAAAAAAATTAAATTAATGGTAGATAACTCCCAGTTTGCGCTGGGCGCGTCAATCTCACATATTAACGACGACAAATCCGAGAAACCCATTGCTTTCGCGTCACGGCTATTAAATTCCGCGGAGATATCGTACTCGCAAATCGAAAAGGATGCCCTAGCGATTATATTCGGGGTGGAATTTTTTTTCAATACATCTATGGAAAGAAGTTCATTTTGTGTACCGACCACAAACCTTTATTATCCATTTTCGGGAATAAAAAAGAACTACCAGTTTTTGCTGCGAACCGCCTTCAAAGGTGGGCCCACATTTTGGCTGCTTTCGATTTTGAGATTATTCACGTGGAAAGTAAAAATAATTTTTTGTCCAGGTCTCAGATTGAAGAAAAGGAAGCGGACAAAACCTTATGCAATTTCAGAATAGCTACCAACATATCTTATTTGAATTATGTGAACAAGTTTAATTTTCCCTTTGAATTCAAGTTAGTGAAACGAGAAAACAGCCGTCGATCCGTTCTTGAGTAAAATAATCTTATTCCTAAGAAATGGATGGCCAGAAAGGTCACCAACAGATGAGTTCAGACCTTTCATAAATAGAAAAATGGGAATAACCGTAGAGGAAGGCTGCGTGATATGGGGGTATAGGTTGATGTTCCAGACAAATTGAGGAACTCAATATTAACAGAACTCCACAGCACAAACATGGCGGTAGTCAAAATGAAGGCACTCACGCGCTCTTATTTCTGGTGGCCTTCCATCGATGGTCAGATAGAAATGGTGGCAAAACATTGTAAATCATGTGCGGTTCATGCCAGCGACCCTCCAAGGTTCGACTTAGTAGTTTGGAATTGGCCCCAAGAGCCATGGAAAAGGTTACATGCAAATTTCTTCGGACCAATTTTCAACAATTTTTTTTAGAGATTGAGGATGCCACGTCTAAATGGATAGAATGCGTAGAAATGACTAGCATGACAGCATCACCAACAATTAAAGTTTTTCGTGAAGTTTTTTGTAGATTTGGTCTTTCTTACGAGATATGCACCGATAACGCGAAAACATTTACATCAGACGAATTTCACTTTTTTTTTTAAAATCAAGTGGTATTAAGCATACAACAGGTGCCCCATATCATCCCTCTACTAACCCACTGGCTGAAAGTGTTGTGAAGATCATGAAAAACGCGATCTATGTTTGAAAACAGAACTTTGGAGATAGACTTGATCATCAACCGTTCTTTATTTCACTATAGGAATACACCACACTCCACTACAGGGGAGACCCCTGCGAAATTATTGATAGGACGTACTATGCGTACAAAATTTGATTCACTTTTGCCTTGAACAAAAAGTGTAGTAAAGAGTAATCAAATACCAGCAGCAGAAGTATTATCAAGGAAACACGAGTACCATTTTAAGGCCAGTGATCGGGTGTGGGTACGCGATTATAGAACAAATATGCCTCATTGGTGTACGGGGGTCGTGAACAGAGTTCAAGGCCAAAGAACTCACATTATCAAAACAGAAGATGGAATGATATGGAAACGTCACGTTGATCAATTAAAAACCCGATTCTCGAGTAGTGAAAGTACCAAGGAAGGGACAATGATAAATGATTCCTCAAATCAACAAAATCAAACGGCTTCTATCATTCCATGATCTGCATTCATTATAACGAAAAACGATGACGATCTTCACAGATCAAATTCAAATACAAATATTGTAATGCAAACATAACAGTTTGCAAAGTCGAGAAATAGCAAAATAAAGACCAAATTGGTACATTTAGTTATTACATTCATTAACTCCATATTCCACACGTGAAATGGTTTACGTATTTTGAATATTTGAATGATTTGTGATGGCCTCGTTATTTCGTTATGCAATACGTGTTTCTGAAATTCTTTATCTTTAATAAAAATTAGTCTGGTCGCATAGCAACGCTTTGACCGTTTCCGAAATCATTTGCATAAATTAGATAAGAATGAATTTCTCTAGAAATGGAAATTCTTGTTGAGAAGAGGATTATGATAATTGGAGAGATGTCTTCTCATATGTAACACGGATTAACGATCTTCCCGGTAGAGATTTTTATGGGGAAGTGAGTGGCCCCACTTCCTCATTCCATCATGGGTATATAATTACAGTGTTAATTTTTTTCATTAACAGTTTGTGTGCCAGTGTCGGATTTTTGGAGACGATGTATTTTATTTATGTGAGTTTTTGCATAATTGGATTTTACCCAAAGATCTAGTGTTCAATTTTCACTATAATGAACGAAACATATCGAGTGTTGAGAATTGAAAATGCCAGTAGTAACCATACAGGGTATTGGACTATTTCAACTTGCAAAGGGATCAGACACTTATAAATCATATTGGCCTGCAGTCAAAATCTGATACAGGGTGTGCCAAAAATCGGTATTGACTTCTTCAATTCGAATAAAAAAAATTCACATGGATATATTCTGCTTCCAATTCTGAGTTGAAAATCGAAATTTTTGATTGATTCTGACAAAAATAAATAATAAATAGTCATTCTTTCTTCTGAGGTCAAGGGTATGGAAATTTCTTGTCCAGAATATATGCTTCATTTTGCCATTATATGTGATTCCTGTATGCGCTTTCACCTATACACAAATGAACTCTTTATCTTGCCTGTAGTTAGAGAGAGTAGTTTTAATTTTGGCAATTTAGGGGCCATGGTAATTTCTAGTCTGGAAGCTAGATAATGGCGAAAGAGAATCAGAAAAAAATTATAGCTTTGATGGTACGATAAATTATATGGCTGTGAAAATTACAAATGCGGTATAGATCATTATAGAAATTTGGTACTCTGGGTTTTTTTGACGTGGGAAATAATAGTTTCGTATTAATTTTCATGTAACATCTAGAGGGCGCTGCGTACACTGTCATTATTTATTTCAAATCGCTCTAACATTTTGGATAGTGAACTTTTGGTACTTTTCATGAAAACAACATCCCCAAATTTTATCGAAAATCCTCTCCACAGATGAGGCTAATTTTTCAAGAAATGGTATCATGAACTTCCATAACAACCACATCTGGGCGGAAGAAAACCCACATGCGATAACGCAAACTCATTTCCAAGACAGATTCTCTTTTAATGTATGGGTAGGCATAATTGGGGATTATTCAATTGGGCCCTATTTTTTTCCCTTGCGTTTGAATGGAGATGCTTGCTAAAATTTTTTGGATCACGAGCTTCCCCAGCTTATGGAACATTTCCCATTGGTCTCCTAAATCACTCTTGGTTTTTGCACGATGGAGCCCCTGCTCATTTTAGTCTGATAGCAAGAAATTTCTCAGACGTAGCATATCCCCAACGATGGATAGGAAGAGGAGGCACTCAGCATTGGCCCCCGAGGTCAGCGGATCTCAATCCCGTCGATTTTGTCTTTTGGGGACACCTTAAATCACTAGTTTATGCTAGCCCCATTGAAAACGAGGAAATGTTGAGGGATCGCACCATAGCTTGCTGCGAAACGATAAGAAACACTCCCGGCATTTTTCAATGGGTGCGGAATTCTTTGATGAGGAGAGCAGAAGCTTGTGCTGTTGGGGTTCGTCACTTTCAACCGTTGTTGTAATAGTTGTTTCGTTCGATTTTTATATGTTAAATTGCCTAATTAATAACAGTATTTCTTCGAATTGTTTTTTTACAAACTCCGAGATGTAGCACTTTCCAATTGAATAATTAAACCTGACAAATGTTTTCAATTTGGATTGATCAAGCAGTTTGATGATGCTTAGTTTGAAAGGAGTCTGTGTTTGAAGTTTGATGGAAATAACTGCAGTTGCAAAAAACTTATGACAAAAACCCACCATGTTTTGAAAAATTTCAACAATCTGTATTTCGAAAACAAATCATTTTCCGATGAACATTTCATAGGAAAAAAGTAGTTAATTTTGACGAGACCTACCACATACTTAGTTTTTGTAATGTTCTCAGCAACTTCACTTAGCGCCCTAGGAGCTAACATGCATCGATATAGAAAATTGTAAATATCTCGAAAACGATCACCTCCAGCGTTGTTGAGGAGATGTACTTTTTCTACTTGGAAAAGGTGTGGGAATAAGGTTTTTTTATGAAAAGTACCAAAAGTTTACTGTCCAAAATGTTAGGGCAATTTGAAATAAATAATGACAGCGTACGCAGCGCCCTCTAGATGTTACATGAAAATGAATACGAAATTATGATTTCCCACGTCAAAAAAACCCTGGGTACCAAATTTCATGCAAATAACTTATTTTTTGCAAAAGTTATTTTTAAAAAGCGAACAAAAAAATTCAATTTCAACATCCTGTATCTCCAAAACCAAGCATTTTCGGACACAAGTTTATATGGACTTTTTTTCTCAAAATTGTCTCAGGAATACGTCACTTTATTATATTGACGTACTTATGCTACACCCTGTATGAATTTCTCTGTCCCGGGCTGAATTGACAACTGTCGTCTTACCCCAGTCATTTGAAAGTTTTACCAGGAAAGTTTTTGGAAGTTTTGAAAACTGGCATTTTTTTAGATTTCGACGTGCTCTTTCCGAGTTTTCACTTTGCCACCTCGTATTTTTGCCGCTTGCGCCGCCATGTTGAAAAAATGACGCCCAAAAAATAGTTTTTTGATGATATCTCGTTTCCCACTTATTTAACTCTAAAAATAGATATGTGATGAATTGAACTAGGGAAAATTCCCTATAATTTAAATTCCAACGTTTTCTCTTTGTTAAATGAAAAGTCTACTCCAATTTGTATCAAGTATCGTATCAATTCGAAATTCGTACTGTTGATTCAGTGTGTATTTGTTTGCGGCATTCGAACGCTAAAACTATTCATTTAACAAAAAAATCGTTGGAACTTGAATTACAGGGGAATTTTCTCTAGTTCAATTTATTTCTATCGTAAAATGAGTCGGAAATGAGATATTGCCATAAAACTATTTTTGGGCGCCATTTTTTCAATATGGCGGCTTGAGCAGCAAAGAAACGAGGTGGCATAGTAAAAATTCGGAAAGAGCGTGTCTATAAAAATTCCAATTTTGAAGAATCCCGGAAAACTTTCCAAGTAACCCTTGAATACCAAATGACTAGTGCATTGCTTCAGTGGTATGTCGCTATAATTTGTGTACAGTTTGAGTAGCCATGGCTATCTAGAAAAGTGAAGAAGATATGATCACTCATAACGTGGAAATAAATCATAGAAAGGCCTGCATTAACGACGTTCGAAGAAAACTATACTTCTTTGGGTATCGATGAATATGAACACATTCCTATGCCAATCAACCTTATGGTGTTGAATGGAATAAAAAATCTAGATAGAAGTTTCGATACATTGTCATTGATTTCGCAAGAAATGATAGCACCTAAACATTTACCATTCGTTATTATAATGTTCGTTCCTCTGTGGAGTCGAGGATTGAGAATCGGATTGATCGGATACTTTTTGATGAAGTGAACATTTTCTTGAAAAAAATACTTCTACGACTGAATAAACTTCACTCGCCCACTTCCATCATTATTATTTCTCCTGTCTAACGATCATTAAATATCTCAATGATCTATCTGAATGGAGATGCAAATATTGACATTAGATATAGTGATCATGAAATATTTCATTTATATATCTTGATATGATGCAACATTAGGGTTCTTATACTATCTGTTAGATATGATTCGATATACACACAGTTTGGTTAGCGAGGTTGTGCAATTTGACAGGTTTTTTATGATTAGAATCGATTAAGTATATTCTCTGAGGTTTCTAAGGACGAAAATAATGAATATGTCGTTGAATTTCAACAATTCAGGAAAGAGGCTCTAATCTTATAATTCATGAAGAAAAATTGGTATGTCAGAGTTTTTGTAATTTTGATTGAATGAACTATGTTCTATAAATTTACATGTGGCATTTCGATTCATTTTGAGATACGGCACGATGTTTTGGCTTTGAGAAAAGTTTCCCCATAATTTTCGTGAGAATACTGTGGTATCCATGTATGTTTGGGAAGAGTTAGACCCTTTCAGGTCTTCGAAAGCATGTTATATAGGCGGAATGAGAAGGAAATACACGATACAACCGATAATGTTCCGGGTATTGGCGGAATAGGAAGTATATATTGAGAAAATTGAGAACATCAGTCGGTGACTACCAGAATTTTGAAGAAAAAATACCTGGTGAAGTGATATTTAAAAAGTTTCGAGATCAGTGAAGGCATCATTGGGTCAACCTTCATGCCATTCAAATGCAAATTACATTTGATCACATTATGTTTCGAAAATAAGAATATCAAGGTTTCTATACGATACTTTGGTTCATTTGATATCAAAATTTGAATTATATCTGATTTTCAATAAGACTAAAGGAAATATAAAACCGAGAGGGGTGACAGCTCGCTGCTCCATTGTTCCTTTGGCTTTATTATCGGTCCACTAAAAACGAAATTTCCACATTATGTAGATCTATATCCGCGTGTTCACATGACGGTGACAAGCTATCGAAAAACGGACTCGTAAGCGAACTAGGCAGTCACACTGGCCTGAGTGCCTGGACACATGAGCCACGAGAAGGCTGGCGCACTATCCCGGGAATTAGCAACTAATGCTTTACTGGGCCCCTCATCCTTTTGTGAGATTTCGAAAGTTAGCAAAAAGACATCTAAATATGCTTGTGCAACCTCGGAATGAGGCAGGCGATGAAGTTCATTGAAGGACACTCACCAAAATCACCAGCAGACCTACTCAGCCACCACCGCAAGGCCGTAAGAATAATGATGAGTCTGCTAACGGCGGAAGGAAAAAACAAATGTATGTTTTGTTATCGTGACATTAAATCCGCACCTCATATGCTGTACCACTGCAAAGGTGTAACAATATGGACAAGAAAAGTTGCTACACGGAGAAATCGATGTCAAAGATGAGGAGTCTCGTAAGAAAGACAAGGTTAAACAGCGAACCCTCGAACCACACGGGGAGATACACAAAAGATCTGCAAACGAACAGGCAAAGAAGCCAACTCCCAATTGCTAATCTTACAATGCTATGGTCTGCGAGAGAAGGGACATTATTTTTGGTGGATGTGAACAGGTTGTTAATATATAGCGAAAAAACGTGTGGGTGGTAAAATTGCTAAAATGGAACCTTGAAAAACTCATACGTTGATGGGAAAGGTATTGAACGATACCACAGCCATGACAATGTATCGATCCATCTGCAAGAGAACCAATAACCAAATATGCAGTTGAGAAGGAATGCCATGGAATGTGAGATCAGACGAGATAACTTGGTGCCGAATTCTATCGAAAGCTTTGGAAATTTCTTTGGGTACAGCGAGATATTCACTATGCTTTGCCTGATCGTTCACGATATCTTCCGAGCTTGATCGAAATCTTCTCTTCTGTATTCTAGCGTATTCCAAGACTGAAGATTGTTCAAAATTCAACCAGGTCCTATAGCTTTATTGCTACCTGAGTTGGAATTGATAGGACAGTTCATTGACGAAATATTAATAGGGTCAGTGGTATATGGTCGATCTAAGGACCTGAAGAATTTCCTTTAATAGATTGTCTTTTTCTTCAGTGGTGGTAGCAAGACTTTCATCGCTTTTGATATGGGACGAAAGATAACTAGAAGAAAGTTTAATATCTCTTGCTTTATTCTGGCATTTTGCACTTCCTCCAATGAGTGGATTGCCTTGTTGCATACGTTACTTGCTTCGATATATTCTGTTCCTATCCCCAAGCATGAGTCTTGTTGTTTGCCACTGGAATACAAACACCCATCATTCAAGATACACACAATCGATTGAAACAAAGTTAGTCAAAAACTACTCATTGTAAATATCTGGGCTGTATTCTAAGATGGGCTGAATCCGTCGGTTGGTTCCAAAATGGTAGCTGTTGAAATAAATTACTTTCGAACTGAAGGTATTTTTGGGTGGATATACCAAAAGTCACGCCCGCAGTACGTATATAATAAATGTTTCATGCTTCTAGAATCAACAAGATAACCGAAGGAATGTAATTTGCAATGATGGATCATGTTAGAAATATTTATTCCAGAGTAACATTCAAAAATGGGTTTTTTGACTTTTCAATCCTTCATTCCCAGTTTTCCACAATATCTCCCAGATGTTTTATTTTCTATAACATTACACCGAAATAGCTTTGATTCTATCACACGATTTTCATTTTAGTGTGATTATTTTGAATGGTGGAAGATAGACACTGAAGTTTGTCTTCCATTCGCAGATTATTGCACATCTGATTTCATGAACATCATGTCATTAGAAAAATCCAAATGACATTTCATATTATTGGAGTGAATGTTAGCAGCACTTGAATTAAATATAAATCGCATCCCTGTCATGAGTTACATTTATTCAGTGTGGTGTGCTCTAGTATGTCCGATAGAATAGTTATATTCTGGTTGGAGTTTCGAAATTAATTTCTTCTGAAAAATTTTGTTGGATGGTTCAACATTTAGGCAGTAATTGTCAATGGTCAATAGTCTGATAATGTAATCAGAAAAATATTTGTAACGGAAATGATTGCATCATGATCCCTGGGGGCAGTAAAGACAATTGACAAGTTCATGACGATTTTGAATTTTTTTTTAAGTAGAGACCTAAACTCCACAATTTACTACTTCTGAAAAGTAATGTATTACATGGGATTTTCATCTTATCTGTTATCATGGATGGAATAAAAACTTTTTAACAAAAAATTAAACTGACGAAAAAAGCAACTGAAAAGCAGAGAATAAAATAAACCTTCTTAGTCTAAATGATAATTGAGCTCCTAAACTAATGTAAGTAACTGATTTTGAGTCGGCGCCAAACAAACAATTATCGAAGATCATTATCTATGAAAGAATTCATCAAAACGCAGCCGTGCATCTCGCTGCCATCATTTTACGCTTCACCTAATTCAATTGCTGGTTTGTTTGGCGCCGACTCAAAATCAGTTACTTACATTAGTTTAGGAGCTCAATTATCATTTAGACTAAGAAGGTTTATTTTATTCTTTGCTTTTCAGTTGATTTTTTCGTCGGTTTGATTTTTTGTTAAAAAGTTTTCATTTTCTACTTTTCAGTTCCGTATTACTTCGGTTTAATTTTTTGTTAGAAAGTTTTTATTTTTCAATTTTTCGTGGCTAAAATCTTCCAATTACTACCTACTTGTTTTTTGATTATTTCCAAAATACTTACTTACCCACCTTACTTCAACTATTACCAGTTAAATAATATGATTATCTACTTTTACTATTTGTTGTAATATAAATTAGGTTCGTTGTTCTGGTTAGTTTATTTCATTACTTTGTATATCATTCCATCCTCTCATAAAATATACTGATTTTGACGGATGTGAAACAAGAATAATGTCAGTAGCGATCTGTCATTGTCAACTACGTATGTGTGTGCCAATGTTCACTAATGAAAAATCAATTATCCCCTATTTTCGTAAGGGTGCCTTATCCCTTTCGGAATCCAAATATAAGGTATACCCTATCTATTAAAAAAAGAATCATCCAAATTGAAGAACCCAGTACAAAGTTATGCCTGATAGAATCGGTTAACGGACCAGAATTCAGAGGGTGAGTGATCAATATCCTTCATTTTGCTACCCGTAGGGGTGGATTCCATCTTTTAAATTCGAATGGGACCAAATTCGAAGTACACCCTATCCACTGAAAAGAGAATTATCGGAATCGGACGCCTCAGTAAAAAGTTATGCGTGATCATACATAAAAAAATATTATGGAAAAAAATAAAATATACGGGTCGAATAGAGAACCTCCTTCTTTTTGGTTTCGTCGGTTGAAAAGAGTAAAGTTGAAAGGAAAAAACGGATTCAAATTATCGCCCAAACATCATTCAATAAACAAATAGCTTCCAAGTTGTGCATGACATATAAAATAGAGTTTCATTACAGAAAACTTCTTCTTTATTGATAGCATTGCAACTAGGGGCAACTGAATCTTTCTCTACTGTAAGTTCATTTTGTCGAGTTATATCAACAGCTGCATAGACTCCCGAAATAAACAGGTCGTAGTTTTGAATGAACTGCCTCCTTCACATGGATTTTTATTCAGTTCATAACGAGAGCAAAAATTTGATCAGACTGACGAATACGTTTGATTTGAGAGAGTAAATTAGTGATGGAGTTATTTGGAGAAATTCACCAATGGCTTCGTACACCTTTCTTATGTTATTGTTATTAGAATTTATCACTGATATGACGTCAAAATTTACCAGGCTTCAAAGGGGGTGAAAATGGGGTATATGATTTGGAAATTCATCTAGATCACAAACGGCATTGTACACCTTATTGCTTGGGATATGTCATTGTTACAGGTCTCTTCTTCATCACTGATACCTCGCTAGAATTTGCAAGGCGTCCAAAGGGGTGAAGTGGAGTTCGATATATTTTGAAAATTCACAGAGGCCACAAACGGCTTTGTACACTTTTTTGCTTGTAATATGTTATTGGTGTTGGGAAACATTCTCGATTAAATATTGAATAGAATGATTTTTCTGTGAATTGAAAAATCCACTATAAAAAGGTTGAACGATGGAAGATGGTGACTAGAGTTTATCTTTCAGTCGCAGATGATTCCACATCTGATTTTATGAACATCCTGTTCATATTTTCAAACAAAATAATATTATTGGTCTTTCCTTCATTACTGATATGACGCGAGAATTTGTGAGGCCGTCAATGGGGGTGAAAATGGGGGTTGATATAATTTTCCGGAAGTTTTGTATAGGTTTTCCCTTATAACTATACCTCTTAGAATTTGTCATGCCGTCGGAGGGGGTGAAATGGGGGTTGATATATTTTGGAAACAACCCGAGCCAAAAATGTCTTTGTACACACTTCTGCTTGTGATAAATCATTGTTATTGGTCTTTTCCCTATCACTAATATGGTGCCAGAATTTGCCGGGCTGTCAAAGAGGGTGAAATGGGGGTTGATTTATTTTAAAATTCACAGAGGTCACAAATGGCTTTGTACACCTTTCTGCTTGTGATATGTTGATGATCTACTTTTAATCACTGATACGCAACAACAAATCCGCATCATCATAAGCAAAAGGGTGTGGGTGGATGTGCCTAACTTCACACCCTTCCGAATATCGACAATGTCCACAGATACATCTACAAGTACTGTTTCAATTCTGAATATTCTAATGACACTTGATTTTTTTCAGATTTCATTGGTCTGTATGAGTTACTGTGTAGCTTTGGATGATCCAAAGAGTGCACGTATTCTCAAATATGACTTCGACAATGAAGGAACGGGATTCTATAGATATAGGTACGTTGAAACTTTGATATAAATCTCTACAGTGTAGGTCAAATATATCAAAACCTGAGTTAAAAATAGCGATTATTGAAACATCCAACTACAACCGATTTTAGAAATGAATATCACGGATCGATCAATCAACTTCACAACTCGTCCCAAGAGAATTTACTTTATTTGAAAAGAAATGTTCATTCTCCATTCACCAGATGAATTGACAAAACTGGTAGTGTCAAAATTCGTTAACCTTAGAGTATGATTCATGAGTTTTTCTTCGCTTCCTGGTAATTTCAGGAATTCATCCTGATTTTCTGTAGTATCTCAGTGTTGCTACCCCAATGCTATCATTATTTATTTGACTAGTTTTCCTTTTTGCCCCTTCAGCGTTTGATAAAAAGACCAACTTGTTTCATGAATGTCAATTAATTTTCATTTATGAGTGAAAAAGTCGATGATACGAAATTGTAAATTTCCATGAATTGAGTTGGTGAAATTTTTCAGCTTTGATACCAGTGACGGCATTTCCAAACAGGAAACTGGTGAGTTGGTGAATGCCGGCAGGAAAGACGAGTCCGTGAAAGTTTCTGGTTCTTTCTCCTACCCAGGACCAGATGGAATTATGTATGAAGTACGATACACAGCTGACGATCAAGGATTCCATCCAGAGGGAGATCACATAATGGTACCTCCATTCGTACCATGGATCCATCACCACCATGAACACGATCATGATGATTTCGGCAGTTCGGGAGTGGCTACTGAAATCCCAAAATATACTTCGGGTTATCGTCTTTTAGATTCGAGAACTTCATCAAGGCTAACGACCGAGTATTTACCATCAAGTACATCGGATCCTATAACTGCACAACCAGTTCATGATAATTCCATAGAAGATTTGATCCTGAGTACCCCGAGACCTCCACAACCTGATTTGATTTTCCACTCAGCTCCAGCTGAAAATACTAGATTTTCTAATTTTCCCAAGTTTACAACTCCTATTGAAGGAAATAATATAGATGATATCCCTTCAAGTACCTCAGAACCACTGAAAATAGATCTGTTTTTCCATTCAACCCCGGAAGACACTACTGAGAATATCCCTGCATCTAGTTCTCCGGAACCCATCATTTCAGAAGCTGATAATTCTTCAAGCTCTATAAAACCTTCACAATATTCTTCGCAATCAATCTCATATGGATCTACCGACTATGTTCCACAATCTACTACCCATAAATCTCTTGTTTCACTATTAACCGAAAAGAATAATATTGACGATACGCCTTTGAGTACTCCCGAGACTGATCCCATTTCCCATTCAACTCCTAAAACTCCTGGAGGCTATTTCATACCAAGAATTACTGCGAATGGTTTGTCTTCGAGTGAGATTGAAAGGCGAAGTGAATTGTCAAGTAATGGTCACTCTATCGAATCATCAAACTAGCTTAGAAAAGAAGCAAGATGAAGCTAGCAGAGCCAAAGAGGTCCAAGTGAACGGTTCAATGTCAAAATTGAGGTGTTAGGGGCTTATATTGATATTTTTTGTATTCTCAAATGAATTGGTTTGAGTAATATATTATCATAGTATATGTTTGAAGTCAGAGCCTTCCAACAAGGAGAGAAAAGAAAGAAGCTTTCACTATAGTCGACAAGTTGTGGAACATAGTTATATTTGTATTATCTGTTAACTGTTTTTTTATTTCGAATAAATCATATATTTTTTATATTCTTGACTTTTTATGACTATGCACATAGATCACCTGAACAGATTGGGTGTATTTATTTTTACGTAATATATATATATATATATATATATATATTATATATATATATATATATATATATATATATATATATATATATATATATATATATATATATATATATATATATATATATATATATATATATATATATATATATATATATATATATATATATATATATATATATATATATATATATATATTGTTGTGATAGGTTCTCTATTATATTTATAATTGGCCTGCGTTGGTCGCCAATTGTTGTGATTGGCTCTTTATTATATTTATATTTATGGTAGATTTGTTTCAGAGAATTTTTTTTTTATTCAATAATTTTGAAAAATGAATATTTATCATAACAGTAATGAAATTCCGGCTATGTTGATAACTTTTCTACCCTTTTTTACCCTTTTTCAACACTTTTTTACCTTTTCCCTGCTCAGTCGGTACGCCTATGGAGTATGTGTCATCTCTATTCTCAGGCAGGTTCAGTAGTGCCAACTTGGCGCGCTGCTTGATGTCAATGTGCTATATTGTGGGAAGGTTATGATTAGATGTTCAATAGATAAACACAGAATGCAGAAAAATCGTCAAATAGTTGTTTTTATTGAAATAAATCCTTAAAATTGACCTACTCTGCGAAATCTGACTTATCTAACTAATAACAGTGATGAAAAATGGTAAACTTTCTTGTGTATGAAAAATATTTGGTGAATAAACGTTTGAATGTTATGGACAGTCTGTGAGAATAGAACAACAACAAAAGTTCAAATTAATGGACACAAATGATCAAAAATCACTATAAGTGTCTGGACCTGTTATATTGCTCTTATTTTAGTTTTGTTGAAATACCTGCTTCCTTCTTTTGTGGTGTTCCAGTCTATTGGAAATATTCTTGCTCACTGGAGAAGTACAGCTATACTGCATAGAGCCCATTTCTTTGTTCCTGGGAATGGCATGGACTTTGTTATTTTATTAAGGTAAGTGGTTTCTTCTAGTTTGCTTATTTTTCCATTTGTATGTGAATCAATTATAAAGCGGTTTAAGATAGTTCTGCTTGTTTTTATCTTGATTTTTGTTATATTTTTCTCTCTAAATTTGGTACCTGGTTTCGTTTTTTACATTTCAATTTTCTTCTCTCAGCTTGTTACCTTTCCTCTTGGCAACCCACACATTTTGTTTCTTTTCACAAATTTTGAAAGTATTCCACTTTCTGTCTGAGTTTGTGTTATTCTAACTTATTTTTTTTTAATTCCTTTTAAAATTTTTTTTTTTTATAATTTTTTTTTATTTTCCTTGTTTTTACATCTTTTTTGTTTCCTCCTGATATGATTTACACTACAGGATGTTCCAACTTGTCTACCTTTTCATCTACTTGAGATCAATGTTTTTTCATGAATTTATATTTCCATATTATTTTTATTGTGTATTTGAAATGAATGTATTGTTGGTCACATACTTATGACAATGGAGATACTTTTTGATGCATATGCGTTGACTAAAGCATGGTATAAGGATCTAGAATAGAAAAAAGTATAGAAGAATCACAACACAAACATAGCATGAACCACGATAACTCAAATACCTAATAATTATAATGAATTATCAGTTTCATTACTTTATAATAATTATAATATAAATATATATATATATATATATATATATATATATTATATCCTGACTGACTGACGACTGAGTCTTCATCGCTGAAGCCGAGGCCACGCTGTAGCTATGAATATGAAATTTATTCAATAGTTTCATTTTATTTCTACACCCCAGCCGGAAAAAATAACCCTTATATCATCAAGTGGTATTGGTAAAAGGGGGTATAATGTTTTGCATGAGGGATACACTCTAGGATTGAGTTCGTAATGACGGAGGTTTCAAACAAACATTCAAGCTTTCGTTTTGCTTTCTCTGTCAAAGTTGAAAAAAAAAAATCTAGGACAATTCGGGACTCATCGAGAAAGCAGTATATCCATAGATTTTAGCAGCAGAAGTGATAGAATGAACTTTGAAAAACTTTTCTGTTATGGCATTCGTGGACTTCTATTGGAATTTTTTAGGTCTTATTTGCATGAGCGGCGATCTCAGTGTGTTTCGATTGAAGGCGCCAAATCAGCATTAATGCAAATCGTCCATGGGGTTCCACAAGGCTCTGTTTTGGGACCAACCCTATTCATTCTGTATATCAATGATTTATATTATCATATATTACCGAATAAATGCATTATCTTTGCTGACGACACCACACTGATAGATCGTAATAGTAAATTAGAGGAATTGATTGACTTTTCCAAACTCACCTTGCAAATGACAAATGAGTGGTTCTGTTCAAATAAGCTTATGCCCAATTCTGCTAAAAATCAGAATCTCATTATATCTTCAAACTCCTCACTAACATGTGGAGAAAGTGTCAAGTTACTTGGTATATCCATCGATGACAAACTCAACTGGATGTGTCACGTGGAAAATCTGTCAGAAAAATTATCAAGCATCACGTTCTTGATTAGCAGATTGGAAAACCTTGTTAATCAGATGACTTATGGAATTGTCTTGTGGAGTAATTCGTCCCATTCAAACAAAAATTCTTGTTTTACAAAAAAGGGTTATTCGAATAATATCAGGGGCGTGCTACAGAGATCACTGCCACGCTCTATGTATTCATCACTAGATCATGTTTCTTCCTACCGCTTTCATATATTCCACTCCGCTTGAAATACATAAAACAAGATCAGATTTTGCTCTTTCAGCGGACACGCATCAGCACCAAACGAGGTCAGGAAACCTCAGAAAACCTCACAGAAAAATTCATTGAATATAAAAAGAGATCAGTGAAATCTTGTCTACTGATGAACTGTTTTCACTCCGTAAAGGACTTTCTGAACCATTATTTTAACGTGGATGATCTAGGCTTTCAATGTGTTTGTCAATTCAACTTCAATACCCCTTTCTGTATTGTTCACAATGACTGAGTTCGGCGTTAACCTTATTTTATTCATGTGTTGTAATGTGATGTATCACCGTATGAAATTCAGTCTTACCCTTTTAACTTGTGACTTTCAACTTTAATTTTTTTTTTCTCAAGGACCTGCTACAAATGTTTTTATATATATGGACGTAGTTAATAGAACTCCCTCTCTCTCTCCCTCTCTCTCTCTTTGCTAACTCTTCTAGGTACTTCAAAAGTTTCCCAGTAACTGTGTCATATATTCCACTCTGCTTGAAATACATAAAAAAAGATCAGATTTTGCTCTTTCAGCGGACATGCATCAGCACCAAACGAGGTCAGGAAACCTCAGAAAACCTCACAGAAAAATTCATTGAATATAAAAAGAGATCAGTGAAATCTTGTCTACTGATGAACTGTTTTCACTCCGTAAAGGACTTTCTGAACCATTATTTTAACGTGGACGATCTAGGCTTTCAATGTGTTTGTCAATTCAACTTCAATACCCCTTTCTGTATTGTTTACAATGACTGAGTTCTGAGTTAACCTTATTTTATTCATGTGTTGTAATGTGATGTATCACCGTATGAAATTCAGTCTTACCCTTTTAACTTGTAACTTTCAACTTTAATTTTTTTTTTCTCAAGGACCTGCTACAAATGTTTTTATATATATGGACGTAGTTGATAAAACTCCCTCTCTCTCTCTCTCTCTCTCTTTGCTAACTCTTCTAGGTACTTCAAAAGTTTCCCAGTAACTGTGGGACGGTTGATAGATTCATGTCGACACATGCATCTTGCTTCACATCTGGATCGTATGAATAAATAAAATAAATAATTATTTATTTTGGAAAAACTGCTAGTACTAAACAAACAAAAAAAATAATTATTCAGTAATCAGTTAGAAACTATGAAGTAATATTCCTTGATCTTTTCTTGACAAACTGAGCATTTTGTGCTGTTTTCACACTAAGCGGTGAATTATTATATGTCTTTACTCCTTCTACAAAAAGAGATTTTGAAGTGTGTCAGTATGACACCTATCTACAAAATACTAAGCATATCAGATCTTTTAGTTGAAAACTGAATTATAGTATAATCAATACGTGTATATCGGTTACAGCCTGATAGAATGCGCATAACTTTATTTTTTATATTTGTAATTCATTCATGTCTTTTTTCTCACATGAAATTAACAGCGATATACAATATGTAATTGCGGGTAAATAATAGTATACACATTTTTCTTTGCCCAGTTGAAGAGTTCGATGATATCCTGTCCTTGCACATATAGTCTACATGCTGACTTAAGCTCAAAATGTGAGTAATTAATTTGTTAACTGTTTCTACAATTTCCTGACCAAATTTCAATATTTAGATTTTTGTCATTGAATGCTATAAAATTATACCTACTGCCGATGATCATACATTTCGTTTTGGTAGAATTTAATTTTAATTTGTCAAACTCAAGCCAGTTGTTAGAAATTGTTATTGGTTATCATAATATTAACCACTCCATATGATTTGTACCAGACACTGAGAACAAGTATTGTCTGCATATATATTCATGAAACAGTGTTTTAAGTATTCATTAAGATCATTAATGTACAGTAAAAATAGTACCGGACCCAGAATACTACCTTGTGGTACCCAATATGTCATGCTAACACTTCTCGATATATTATTAGCCACTTTTGTTTTTTGGTACGGTGCATCCAAATAACTTTTCAGTCACTGGAGGACTGTACCCTTAACTCCATATCTTTCACATTTTTGTAACAATTTTTCCCGATCTATTGTTTTGAACGCCCTCTCCAAATCGATAAAAACACTCACTTCGACATCAATTTCTTTTTTCCCCTTTGACACCATATATTGACTAGCACTTCCACAGCAATATTTACTCGGGAAACCGGACATATGAAATTCGATTTTCTTCCAGATATATATTCAACTGGACACTCACCACAATTTCTGAAATTTAACGCAGAAAAATATATTAAACACAAAAACACACAGTAAGTGAACATTCGACATAAAATTCGGATAATGTATAAACACTTTTTTCGATTAAAAATTCTTTCAGATTTCTTTTGAACTCATCGGAGTTACATTTCTCATGTTTCATTTAACATGGAAGTCGGTTGAAAATTTGTTGGCCAAGGTGTGAAGGAGCGTTTCATGTATGTAATTTTGTATATACAATAGGGCACATAATAATATTTTTTTTGTCTGGTTTACTATGGTTAACACAGTTGAACGCCCTGCTGAGATGGCAAAAAATCTCAGCAGGACACTCGCCTGCGTCAATCATTTCAACTAATTTTGTAAGTATTCGTGGATTTCCCTGAACGGAAACCATATTGACTGTTTCATGAGACGGCTCAGGAAGCTGATCTCGAAGATCTTTGACAGACTTGCGGGTACTGTCACTGGTCTTTAATTGCCTATGTTTGATCTATCCGATATTTTATACAATGGTAAGATCTTTCCAGTCTCCATTTACTGTGGAAATTCACAATATATTCAATGGATTTTTTAGTAAAAATGCTGGCATTTCATCAAAACCAGATGATTTTTTATATTTTTTGATTTGCCCTTCAGAATAGAGGGAAGCTCAATTTCGGAAAATGGCCCAAAAATATAGTATTTTTTTGAACTTTTCAGTCTTATGAGCTTGGTTACGAGTAGCTGGAATTTTTTCCGTAAGTTTAATTTGTGCATTGACGAAGAAACTGTTCAAAGCATTTGCATTTGAGTTATATCTTCAATGATATCACCATCTTATAGGATACTTATGTTTTCTTGCTATTTTTGTCGGATAGATTATTCATATAACCTCCCATGTAGCTTTTCAAGTATCTTGGAAGCTGATTATTTTCTTTTGGAAATATGATTTTTTTGTATTTTTTATAAGTAGTTCGTGTTGTTTTATTTGGGCTTTATATTGCTCTGTTAAGGTCGAGTAGCTGGATTCCAACTTAAAAAAATTGTTTACATCGCTACTGGATATTGTGATTTCATCTGTACCCCACTTTTTGTTAGTTTTTGTCTGGTTATACAGTGCTTCTCAAAAGTCCCCTTCCCCCCTCTTATTTTTGGAACGATTACACATAAACAAGTGAAATTTGAAAACTGGATATTAAAGGTTGTAAACTTCCCTACTAGTGATGATAGATGATGAAATCGTCAAAGATGACGTCACAAGGCCATTGTGACCAATACTTTTGAATGGAACCCTACGGCAAGCGACACCTCTTTTAAAAGGTATCGAAAAAACCTATTCAATGATACTAATTTTGTTTGTGCTTATGGCAGTTTCAATGGCTCATTAGTAAACATTAAAATTCAAATTCCATTCAGTATGATATTAATTACATATTTAAGAATCAGTATCTACTCAAAGAAATTGCTCGAAGTGGCCTCCGTTCACTTCCTGACAGTGAATTATCCTATTTTCAAACTCTTCTCGTACTTCTGCAAATATGTCTGCGGAAACAGCCCCACATTCTGCAACAATACGTTGTTTTGAAACGTCAAGATTTTCAGGTTCAGTCGCATAAACCTTCGATTTAAGGTACCCTCACAAAAAAAAACAAAGGTGTGAGGTCCGGTGATCGAGCTGGCCATTCCGTTGAACCTCGTCGTCCAATCCATCTACCACGATTCTTCTCATCCAAATACCGTTTTACTGCACCGTAATAGTGTGGAGGAGCACCATCCTGTTGGAATGTTATTTCCAAATTACCGAATTCATCTGGATTATCTTCCAAAATTTCAAGGATTAACGGTTCTATTGCGTTTTGCAACAGCTCCAGATAAACCTCACCAGTTGAATCAGTATTCAAAAAAGAGGCCCAACAATGTAGTTTCCCAGGATACCTGCCTAAACATTCATCTTCTGGGGAAATTGGGTATGTGTTTCACGAAACAGGTGAGGATTTGCGTCACTCCAATACCTCACATTCTGTGTATTTACATTTCCATTTAGATAGAAAGTACTTTCGTCACTACAACAAATTGTTTTGACATAGTCTGGCTGTTGGTTGATTTCAGTTTCCATATTTTCACAAAATTCTAGTCTTCGGTCTGGGTCGTCGTCTGAGAGTTGATGAACCATTTTTAATTTGTATGGATTAAATTTGTTTTTTTCAACACCCTGTGTACTGTACTCCGACTGACTTCACAGGTAGATGCAACGTGAGTTGATGAAGAAGTAGGATTAACTATTACTTCTGCCAGTATATCAACTTTTTTCTCATCAGAAATTTGTGGTCTGCCAGATCGTTTCGTATCATTAATACTACCCGTTGTTCCAAACTTACGAAGGAGCTTCCTTGAATAAGTCCTCGAAACGAGGCGATCGGAAAACCTCTCATTAAAAATGCGTTCTGCTGCATGAATATTTTGTCCAGTTTCACCAAGAATTAGGATCGCTGCTACTTATCACCTGAAGCACGTACCATTTCGCTTCTTGAAGCACTTAAACAGTTTAAAAATATTAAGATCTTTCCAGTCTCCAGTAATTGTGGAAATTCACTTGTTTGAAAAGGAAAAAAAGGGTCCAATAATATATTCAATGGATTTTTTTCAGTAAAAATGCTGGAATTTCATCAAAACCAAATGTTTTATTTTTTTATTTGCCTTCCACAAAAGGGAGAGAAGCTCCAATTCGGAAAATGGCCTAAAAAATATAGTATTTTTTAGAATTTTTACATGCTTATGACCTCGTTTACGAATAGCTGGAATTTTTTCCGTTAATTCAATTTTTGTTTAAAGCATTTGCATTTGAGTGAGATCTTCAATAATATCACCATCTTATAGGATACTCATGTTTTCTTGTTGATTTTGTCGGTTACATAATTAATGTACTACTTCCCATGTAGCTTTTCTATTATCTTGGGGGCTGATTATTTTGTTTTGGAAGTATGATTTCTTTGTATTTTCCATAAGTAGTTCGTGTTGTTTCATTTGGGCTTCATATTGCTCTGTTGAGATCGGGTAGCTGGATTTCAAGAAGAAACGATTCTTGAATTCGCTACTAGATATTTTGATTCGTTAGTTTTTGTCTGGTTATAGAATTTTCTGAGTAGAGTTCGTTAAAGTAAGACAGATATGTTTTGTACAAATTGTCGGGTCAGTTTCTTCATATTATTTGGTCCATTCTTTCCGATTCAGAGCACTGAAATATAGTGAGAGGGAGTGCTCATTGAAGCTCCTTCGATTCTGAGGAATATAGCGGTTCCCAGATTAATGTTTTTCTCCTGATCCGATGAATATTGACCTGTTATCGAAAATTCCATTGTCAAGCACGCATATCAGAGGATGGGGCATGTTTGTGAAATAATGGTCCATCTGGGAGAATAAATGTGACGTAACTCTAATTGGCCAATCGATTTTGGGATGTAAATTGAACCCTTTCATAATGGCGCATAGTTGAAATGAAATAATTTTTGTTTCGTGATTTGCTGAAGGAGTCAAGATTGAAATCTCCAGTCATAGTGATATTGATTTCTGGTTTGTAAACGGCTTCTAAAACAGATATTCCGAAAAAATACATTCAGTTCGCCATCTGGCGACCTGTAACATGTCAAGAGAACGGTTTGGATGTTATTGATGCGACTGAAAGTCTGAAATTTCTATGTGTTGTCGAAGAGTATCTTGTAGATGCGATGCAACTAGTCATTATGATACATTCCGCGTACAGCAGAATTACTCAAAGGGAATGAGAATTGAGCACGTTCATGAAATTCCTCCAAGAGAAATATCCGAACATATTTTTGTTTAGGTAATTTTTTCTTGAAATTCCTACAATTGGAAAACATTTCTTTCACTAATAGCTCTTCGAAAGATCAACATGTGAATTGTTTCCGGAGAACAAAAAAGTTCTTGTTCATGATGTTTAGAATGGACTTATCTCTAGTTGGCGTACAAGAACGGTAAGAACCATGAACTATGTGATTCTGAGAATCATAATTGGAAGTCAAATTCAGTGGACTATCGTTTCAAACTCGCGATTGCTGCTGGAATCTTTGAATTAATGACGTGTACAGGTGAAAGGTATGACATTGGCCTGCTCATTTTGTGCACACGATAACTGACCCAAAGCGAGAGATCGCACCATGCTAAAATTATAGTCGGAAAACTAAATTTGAGTTTTTGTTTGTTGATTCTGAAATTGTCATTAACGAAGCTTAAGAATCGTATGCCAGGAAAAACATTAATTGGAAAACACAACAGTTAATCTATTTTTCTGTATACCCTTGAACTCCACGGACAGAAGTTGGAGGATTCAAAACCTAATATTTCTACGTAATCTGACCCAAAAAAAAATATGACCAAATCTACTTTCGTTTGTATTCAACTATAGAAATTTTTGATATCAAAAAGTTGGAAATTTAAATACATTTCCGAAAATAAAAAAGTTAAATCAGATATTGATCAAAACCACATGAAGATAGAGATAGTACTTACAGTTTCAAACTGAACACTAGGAATTCAAACGTTAACTAACACTTGCCAATCAGATAAAATACAGGAAAAAAGTTCTCTACTTCCAGGACATAACACCATTAGAATATATACTTCATTTCAAGCTTCTTCGTATCCTATCTCAGGTGGAAGATAGGGATAAATTTGAAAGCAACAAAAAATATTGTGAGGAAGTGCCGCAATCTATGAAATATTTCAATTTCTATTTTTTTTTATTATTCCTGATTACCAACAATATGATGCTACCGCTTTCCTATCAATTCATGAGTTTTTCTTGGTCCATTTCAATAAGAACACTAAGTAGTTCGGAAATTATTTCTTTCTATAATTTCGAAGAAAGTATGGAGCAACTCAACGCCATTAATGGTGACTTTTTATTTTAATTGGCAATTTTTTGTTGTTATTGAAGAAAGGTATAACGGAAAAGCCTCCAAGATTTGTGATCGGGTAGCGCTCTGAAAAAACCTCAACATTTTTGATATCATTACTCAAATCAGAATGATTATTGTTTATGAAATAAAATACCGGTTGTTGCCTAATGATTCCTTGATGAGAGTATAAGTGTATTCAATAACGAAGATTATTTGAATGATAGCTTTCTCTCATATTCTTCAGAGCATTGTAGGCAGCAAGATAATTTGTACCTGCAACAACGACTTCAAAAAATTATTTGCATAATGAACAGCATCATTGAATAGCCAATGAGATGTTCTCCATCAATAGTGATTTGTCGCTATTACATAATATAAACGAAATAACTTGATTGCAACAATCTTTAAAACAAATTTTAATCCACTGATTATTCTGTACCAATAGTGGACAAATCTGTTTCTATTCGCCGAATTCGTTGAAGTTTGATTTTCATTACCAAAGGAGATGACCATTTAGATCCATGAATTTTAATTTTTTTCGATGACATTGCCGGTGGGATTTTCGTGACGTGGGGACAAACTGAAAGTATATAAGTAATGTCACAAACTTTCAGCATCATTTTGTTGGTTACACGATGTTAATGAAAGCGGTAAGTTCGGTAGGGTAACCTCTAATCTCAAATATGATTTGATGTAACAGTTCAAGCTCGTTTGTTTTGTGTAAAATGAAATTCAGGTGTTTTGGTGAGAGGTGATATACATGGTGGATCAATGTGTCAGTGAACTGAAAGCATTGTGTTTTTCAGTGAGGAGACGTTTTCTTTGGACTGTTTACATTTTCTATGCAAATATTCCATAATTATGCTCTCTTGTAAAGCTCGTTCCAGCACAATTTCACAACTCCATGAATTCTTACACATGTTTTTGATGAATTAGTACGAATCAGTTGTAAATCGAAGGTAAACCTTGGGTTTGAGTTTGAATGTCTCCATTTCTTTTGACATTATCACACTCAGTGTTTCCTGAAAAGTATTTGATGAAAGCATGACCAAATTGGGACATGTTAGTTCGAATAATTTATGTCGAAAATATGAACCGGACGTTCTCGAACTCAGGCACGGGATATATGGCTAAATATAGACTTTCTATGTCTAATATGAAGATATGGAAATTAATTCTTCGAATTTGACATTCTTGGTGTTCAGGATAGTAGCTGATTGAATTATCATTATTAAACAATGATAATATAAAAAATTATGATATTATCATTTCCAATATCCTTTCAGGAAACACATACTGCATGATGATCAATTCAATGGAATGATTCTGTAGGATTTCAGTCAACTTGCTTATTACTACAAAATCTTTTATCGATATTTCTCCATGGGTTCTTGGCAAATTCAGTGACAGTTCAAAGAACAAACACGATTTTATGTATTATAGGAACGTGCTGAATCCTCGTTTTCTCCACACTCTCAACCACCAAAATAAATGGTGTTTTCAGTAACTCCACATGAAGAAGCTATTGTATAGCGAAATATGTATCGTGATCTGATAAACACAAAAGTAAAAATAATTCAATGAAGTGTCCTTTGTTCACATTAGAGTGGTCTGTTAACATATGGGGAGGAATTATAAGCCCACGAACAATTTTATGCGATAGTCTACCTGATATTCTGGAGCTTATGCTTTATGAATTGGACAACAGATGTCGTTACAGCTGAATGAGGCTCCGGAAATTTCAAACTTATTTTTAAAGAGTTTTTGAATAAGTATCTAGTAAATATTATCAACCCTAACAACTTCTACCATCAATTATATCAACAATGGAAAATCAAAGTTTGATTTGAATAAAATTGAAAAGTAATGGACTTTTTAAAGGAATTTCCAATAATTTGATATATAGTATTATTCCTATCAACTGCAGAAACAAAACAGCCGAGATGCGTTTAGGAGATTTGAAATAGAAATGCTGTTTGTGTTTTCCAATGAAAATATGTCAGTCAGGACAATCAAATAGATATAGATTTTATTTATCTTCCAATCAAACACTAAAACTACCACATAGTCAAATCGGCAGGGTTTTTTTCTGCGTGAGGTTACAGTAGCGATTTTTTTTTTACGTGTTAAGGGGGTCGGTCTTGAGTATAACTCTGAGTTGGCGCGGCACGGGGAGGTGTGCTTAAGCGGCCATCTTGGAAAATGCGTTTTGTCTCCTAATCGGTTTGTCGGACGGGAAACATACACGGGACTTTTTTTTAGATAATCAAATGTTCTTTCATTTTGTTCGGCTAATTTTTTCTGTTTAGTCAATATTTATGCGAGTTTTTGAGTAAAAGTTGGAACCCATGCTTTTTCTGCGAATAACTCAAAAACAATTGATCCTACGTGAAAAATAGTCGAGTTAAAAGTTTTTTTTTCTATCCACAATAGTTATCGCACAGTACGAACATTATTTACTTACCATGAAACTGAGGTTAGGAACAAGAACAGTGGAAAGGTAACGATGAGCAGAGAGATGATTTCCAGAGAAATTTGTTGTTAAATGAAAGGTCATTGGTGGGGATGAAAAGTTGAGGCGCGGTGAACGGAGGCCGAGAGAGGGTTGAAGATAGGCAAGGGTAATAAGGGGATGAAGGATAATTGTCAGGGTGAATTCGGGAGAACTGTGGAGTGCTTTACAGAGATAATTTGATAGGAAGATCGTTCAAGATGACTGGGGGGTTCAAGGCCCGGAGGAAGGATAGAAATGATTTGGAAAGACATGTAATATTTTTTTTATAGATAGATAGATAGATAGATAGACTTTATTCGGGTATTATAACAACATAACAATAGTATAATATAGTATAGTATAAACATGGTGATATTTTCCAATATTTCATTTTTTTTCATAGACTGTCACCTAAGCCTAGCTTGTGCTGTGCGCAGTCTATGATGTGTGGATAGTTTTATATATTTCATGTTCAATCTACTTCTACTATAATAGGAACTATATAATAAAAATAATATTATAAAGGGAAAAAAGTTTTTCTAGCAGTCCTGAAAAACATTTTTATCATTTAAGGAAAAGAATTTCTAGTATTTTTTAAGAATTATTGTCATTTGAGGATGAAAGGAACTATTGTCATTTGAGGGTGAACGGAACTTCAGTCAAATAGTATTTTAAAAGAATCATAATTAATATCTATGTATTTTTTTATCTCTTTTTTACGTTTGTATTTATTTTTATATTTTTAATTTGAACTGGTAGCATATTCACTATTTTTGGTCCATAGTAGGATATGGATTTCTGTATATAGCTTTTAGAGTATAGTGGAATTTGAATAGCAAGTTTGGTAGTAGTTCTTGTATTGTATGCATGTGTGTTCAATTTTATTGGAGTGTTTAGTGTCCATAGTATACTATGATATACATATAGTTTTCTCACATCGAATAATTTTGTTTCTGTATACAGCGTATTTGTTGGGTATCTCCGATTCTTCTTGAAGAGAATTTTTAACAATGTATTTTGAACAACTTGAATAATGTTCATTGATGATTTGCCTGTGTCACCCCATATGACTATACAGTATCTTATCACCGATTCGGCCAAGACATCGTAAATCATAAAAAGTAATTTTAAGTTAGCAATATTTCTCAATTGATAAAATTTATATATTAATTTATTCAGTCTCTTAACAGTATATTTTATATGTTCTGTTCAACGGAGATGTTGGTCCACTATCACACCAAGATATCTTATGTAATCAACTTTTTCAATTGTTGAACAGTTACAGTCAATATTATTGCATTTGTCTATGTGGATTTTGAGAGCTTTGTTTTTTGGTTGATCTCTTGAAGTAGCCGAATGGGTGATATATTTAGTTTTCCCAATATTTAAGCTTAGAAGATTTTCCTTTAGCCAGTTATGATAAATTTTTAGCTCTTTTTCTGTGGTTCTATAAAGTTCTTCCCATGAATCATGTATAAAGGTTATAGCAGTGTCGTCTGCGTATGATGTGACATGACTAGTTGTATTTCTAAGGCTTCCAATATTATTTATGTATATTAAAAATAATATGGGCCCTAGGACAGTCCCTTGTGGGACTCCAACGGTAATTTGTCCAGGATCGCTAAGCACATTATTAATTTTCACCCTCTGTATTCTTCCGGATAAATAATCTTGAAAGAGATTCAGTGTAGTTCCTCTTATTCCTACGTCATTTAAACTGCTATATAATATATCATGGTTGACAGTGTCGAATGCCTTGGCCAGATCTATGAATACTGTGAGACACTTTTTATTTACATTTAAATTGTTCAAAATATTATCCATGAGGTGGAAGACAGCTTTATCAGTGCTACTATTTTCTCTGAATCCAAATTGGTGCTGTGAGAGTATATTATGTTTTTCTAGGAATTTCATGATTCTCGATTTTACTGTTTTCTCGAAGATTTTAGCAAAATTATTAATAACACTGATAGGTCGGTAGTTGGTGGCTTGGTTTTTATTACCAGCTTTAAATATTGGAGTTATTATCGATTCTTTCCATTGATTTGGGATAGAGCTAGTGGAAAAACATATGTTTATAATGTGACATAATGGATTTAAGAAAAATTGACCGATGTTCTTGAGAATGGATACTGAGATCCCGTCAGGCCCGGAAGCTGAATTATTTTTTAGGTTTGCTATTATGTTTGTAATTTCGATGTTTGTTACAGGATTTAGGAATATCGAGTCTTTAATTTGTTTTTGCTTAACAGATGGTGCACTTTCGGGACGTGTGATTTTATCAGCCATATTATTACCAATATTTATGAAGAAGTTATTGAAGTAGTTGGCTTTTTTTTCATCGGAATTGAGTTTAATACCGGTGCTGTCAACAATATTTGAGAAATTGTTCTTTGTTATTTTTATTAATTTATTTAAATAGTTTCTATAGTTTCTGTATTCTATTTTTTGTTCGTTAGTGGGATTTTTTTCAGTTTAATTTTTAATTGATCTCTGTATTTAAGTGATCTGATAAGACCCTGTGTGATCCACGGTTTTAGTTTAACGTTCTGTTTTTTAATAATTTTTGTTTTTGTGCATTTATCCATGTATCTTTTTATTTTGTTGATAAATAGGTCATAGGCGATCTTGGAATCGTTCAAACTCATGATATCGTCCCATTTTTCTTTTTGAATGAGTTTTTTTAATTTGTTTTCATTTGTGTATGATATTAAATTTGTGTTTGAAAAATTGTTTTGTTTATAGTTATCTATTTCGGTTGACAACATTATGCAATAATGATCTGTAATATCGGTATATATCACGTAAGATTCAAATTTTATTGATTTTTTTATTGTTTTGTTTGATATTTTTATATATATGTGATCGATTATTGTTGAAGTTGTTTCATTTTCTCTCGTTGGTACGTTAATGTAGGGAAAAACCCATGTTCGGCCATCATACACATGTACTTATTCACTAGATTGTCGGTTGTGTTCAAAATATTTATGTTTATATCTCCCATCAATATTACCACATCATTCATTCTGTTGTTTTCCAAAATTTGATCCACGTCATTAATGTACTGATTCAAGTCTGTTGCCGGAGGCCTGTACGAACAATGAATGTTATTGCTATCTTTATTTGTATTTTTTCTACATAATCAATAATAATCATTTAAATTTTTCTTATTAGATTATATTTTCCATCGAATATCTCTACATAATTCAGTGTTTCGCTCTCATATTCAATTTATTTTGTTTCATCTTCCAAAAAGATGTCGTCAGCTCTGCTATCATCATCATCAATATCGTCTATTTGTCGTGGCTCATTACCGTACGTTTGGCCACTGCAAATACTACATACAGTGCTTCTCAAAAGTCCCCTCCCCACCTCTTAATTTTGGAACGGTTATACATAAACAAGTGAAATTTGGAAACTGAATATTAGAGGTTGTAAACTTTCCTACTAGTGATGATAGATGACGAAATCCTCAAAGATGACGTCACAGGGCCATTGTGACCAATAATTTTAAATGGAACCCTACGGCAAGCGACACCTCTTTTAAAAGGTATCGAGAAAACCTACTGACTCTGTTTGTGTTAATGGCAGGTTTAATGGCTCATCAGTAAACATTAAAATTTAAATTCCATTCAGTATGATATTAATTACAGATTTAAGAATCAGTATCTACTTGAAAAATTGCTCGAAGTGACCCCCATTTACTCTCTGACAGTGAAATATCTTATTTTTAAACTCTTCTCGTACTTTTGCAAATGTGTCTGCGGAAACAGCCTCACATTCTGCAACAATACGTCGTTATAAATCGTCAATATTGTCGGGTTCAGTAGCATGAACCTTCGATTCAAGGTGCCCCTACAGAAAAAAATCCAAAGGTGTGAGGTCCGGTGATCGAGCTGGCCATTCTGTTGAACCTCGTGGTCCAATCCCTCTACCACGATACTCCTCATCCAAATACCGTCTTACTGCACCGTAATAGTGTGAAGGAGCACCATCCTGTTGGAATGTTATTTCCAAATTGCCGAATTCATCTGGATTATCTTCCACCTCACCAGTTAAATTAGTATTTAAAAAAAGAGGCCCAACGATGTGGTTTCCCAGGATACCTGCCCAAACATTCACCTTCTGGGGGAATTGGGTATGTGTTTCACGGAACAGATG
This sequence comes from Gonioctena quinquepunctata, assembly GCA_018342105.1. NCBI lineage: Eukaryota > Metazoa > Arthropoda > Insecta > Coleoptera > Chrysomelidae > Gonioctena > Gonioctena quinquepunctata. The sequence goes on along the minus strand of JAFIRS010004267.1, from coordinate 52,962 downwards.
AGGATTTGCGTCACTCCAATACCTCACATTCTGTGTATTTACATTTCATTTAGATAGAAAGTACTTTCGTCACTGAAATAAATCATTTTGACATAGTCTGGCTGTTGGTTAATTTTAGTTGCCATATTTTCACAAAATTCTAGTCTTCGGTCTGGGTCGTCGTCGGAGAGTTGTTGAACCATTTTTAATTTATATGGATGAAATTTTTTTTTTCAACACCCTGTGTACTGTACTTCGACTGACTTCACAGGTAGATGCAACGTCAGTTGTTGAAGAAGTAGAATTAACTATTACTTCTGCCAGTATATCAATTTTTTTTCCCATCAGAAATTTGTGGTCTGCCAGATCGTTTCGCATCATTGATACTACCCGTTGTTTCAAACTTACGAAGATGCTTCCTTAAATAAGTCCTCGAAACGGGGCGATCGGAAAACCTCTCATTAAAAATGCGTTCTACTGCATGAATATTTTGTCCAGTTTCACCAAGAATTAGGATCGCTGCTACTTTATCACCTGAAACCCGTACCATTTCGCTTCTTGAAGCACTTGAACGTTCGGCTCACAACAGTTCAACAAATTATTAAAATGTACAGAAATATTAAAAGCTGCCAAAACAGTTGAACGTTCGATCAACAATACACGAATTATTAAATGTACAAAAACTTGAACAATTACAAAAACGTCGAATCAGGGAGACTAACAACTATCCAGAGGCGGAGCTCGAATTTGGAATTTTAGTATCAACTGATTTAATTCATCACAGCTTTGCGTTTTTTAAGAGCGAGTTGCCAAAACTGCCATAAACACAAACACAATTGGTAACATAAACTCGCATATATATATATATATATATATATATATAAAAACTGAGTTTAGGAAACACAAAAAACCAATTTTATGTTTTCCTTTGAAGTTGCAGTCAATAGGAAATGGCCATGTGAAGAAGACTCTTTGTTAAATTGTCGAGCTTTCGAAATACTTTATTTCATTATCAAGACATCTGAAAAGAACCGAATCACATTGTAACAATGCTTTTTTTTATAACTATAAAAACTTACTAATTTGAGGTTGCTAACAGGAAAATATCGGTGCACATCACAAATAAAATCTTTAAAAATCAGTTTGTAAAAAACATCTTCGACGACTTGAAAATCTCATGTTGAATATGCAGATTTATGTCGAATTCGATTGAAATACACACGTGGTGATCCCTGCGGTGGGTTGTCGAGGAAAGACCGTGAACGCGGTCAGAATAATTGATATGATGTCAGAATCAAATCGTCACTATACCGCTTCACGAAAGGAATGTCAAAGGGGATTAAAGTCAGAACATCTTTCATAAGATCTTTCGTGAAGCGGTATGTTGACGATCTGATTTTTGCTGTACCAGCAGACAGAGTGGATGAAGCACTTTTCTATTTTAACAGTTACGACATAAACTCACAGTTCACTGCTGAAGAGGAAGAATTACATAGTATTCCTTTCCTCGACATGAGGGTTTGCAGAGAGAATGATAATATTCTCCGCACCAAATGGTATAGAAAACCAATCTGTAGAAATAGGTTCATAAGCTACCATTCATACCATCCTGCAAACATGAAAATAAACTTAATCACCGCTTTAAAATACAGAGTTACCAGGCTGTCACATCCGTCCCACCGACTTGAATGTCTGAGGGAATTGAGAAAAATCCTGAAGGAAAATTCATATCCAGTAAAATTGATTAACATTATTTTATTTAACTCTGAACAACAAAATGTTGATATATCAACACAAATAGATATAAATCCTAATGTCAACAACATTGCCACTAACAGGGCCACCAACATTGCCACTAACAGGGCCACCAACATTGCCACTAACAATGAAGAGTCCTCTACTCACCCAACATTATTAATATACGTTGATGAGCTTACGCCAAAACTCATGATTATTTTCAAATCTGAAGGTCTCCAGTTTGCAAAAAAAAAAATTTAAAAACGAATTCGGCCTTATTTACTTTAACAAAAGTTCCATTAACAACTTTAGAATGTTCTAATGTCATATATAGTATTCCTTGTCTGAATTGTGAGAAAGTCTATATTGGACAAACCAAAAGAAATTTATCAGGCCCCATTACTTCTCATAAAAGTGATTTAAACAAAAACAGTTGTGCACTTGCAGAGCATTCAATTAAACTAAACCATTTTAGTAATTTCAATAATTCTAGTATTTTGGCTAAGGAAAACAACCTGTATAAGAGAAACTTTCTAGAAATGATACATGTCAACAATCAACCTAATTGTATGAATAAACGTTCCGATATTGCAAATCTCAGCGTGATATATAACTATCTACTGAATTTTGACACGAAAGGCGAAAGTGTCCCTGTACAACTTTTGAATCGCCCGCCATAGATGATCGTCGAAGAGTGAGATAAACTTGTGCTCGTCCCTCATTGGTTCTAACATCATATCAATTATTCTGACCGCGTTCACGGTCTTTTCTCGACAACCCACTGCAGGGATCACCACGTGTGTATTTCAATCAAATTCGACTTGAATCTGCATATTCAACGTGATATTTTCAAGTCGTCGAAGATGTTTTTTACAAACTGATTTTTAAAGATTTTATTTGTGATGTGCACCGATATTTTCCTGTTAGCAACCTCGAGTTAGTAAGTTTCTTATAGTTATAAAAAAGAGCATTGTTACAATGTGATTTTGTTCATTTCAGATGTCTTGATAATAAAATAAAGTATTTCGATAGCTCGACAATTTAACAAAGAGTCTTCACATAAAATTGGGTTTTTGTGTTTCCTAAACTCAGTTTTTTTCAACTAGTCCAGTCAAGAGACTACTTTCTCCTAAATATATATATATATATATATATATATATATATATATATATATGAAAAATTAAAATAGATTTTCATTATAAAAAAAATATATCCTGTATTTTTCGCGTTCCACAAACCGTTTAGGAGATATATGACAAAACACGTTTTTCAATATGGCCGCTAACGCACACCTCCCCCCCGTGCCGCGCCAGCTCAGAGTTATACTTTCTTAGAAAAATCGTTGTTTTTATGTTTCATGAGGGTGGAACCACCCCTTGAACGCTTCCTAAATCGAAGTAGTTCATACAGTGTACTCTTCTAAAGCATAAAACACTCTCTGCAAAGTATGAATGCGGCTATTTCTTTCCTTCACAAAAAAAATATTTTTTTATGTTTTCATGAGGGTGGAATCACCCTTTGCACGTCTCCCAAATCGAAGTCGTTCAGACAGTGTACTCTCCTAAAGCATTAAACACTCTGCAGAGTATGAACGCGGCTATTTCTTTCCCCCGCAAAAAACATGTTTTTTATTTGTTTTCATGAGGATGGAACCACCCCTTAGACGCTTCCCAATTTGAAGTCGTTTATACAGTGTTTTTTTCTAATGCACGAAACATTCTCTGCAAAATATGAACGCGACAATCTTTTTCCTTAACAGAAAAATCGATTTTTTTATGTTTCATGAGGGTGGAACCACCCCTTTGAAGCCTCCCAAATCGAAGTCGATCATATAGTGTACTCATCTGATACATAAAACACTCTCTGCGGAATATAAAAGCGGATATTGTTTTCCTTCATAGAAAAACACTTGTTTTAACTAAGTATTTCAGAGTATATCTGGAAGCTCATCAAAGGTGCAAACGTCTTATGTGGCAATGTATGTGAACATCAAATACAGGGTCCTGCAACAGTGGCGCGGTGTTCCATATCTCTATTTAGGAAACAGATGGGAATCTATATTTCTATAATATTACGTTATTGCTCGAGCTCGACAAAATAAAAAAATTGTTGTTTACACAGGGTGTTCAATTTTTTCTGGGCGGATCCCAATTGTGTTTTTCAAATGGCAACCTATATTTTTCATCGCTTTTTCGGTTTTTTCATGGAAAGTAAAAGATATTTCATGTATATCTTCACTTCGGAAATATTGACGGTTTTTGAGATTTCTAGCATGACAGGTTTTTTTTCCAATATTTGTCACTTTGCAAAGTGAGATTGCTTCTTGAAAATGTGTTTCCCATTTCTTCCGGTCTTCCTGATGATCATGGAAGCGTGAAATAGATTTTCGTCGACAAAAATGTATTGAAGACCTAGTGAATGCGATGTCTCCCCTGCGTCAATGTTACGAATGATTTCTGGTGAGTACTCTCTTTTGGAAAACATTCTTCTTTGCCTCATTCATCCCTATGAGTTCTTAATTAAGACTGGAATAGAAAATCAAATAACTATCTGAATAAAAATGCAAAATTTTCAATTTCAGATTTTTTTCTTTGGAGTTAGGTTCTTTTCAGAATATCTATCAGATGTAGTTCAATGTCCAGCATGGCTTCAGCCGGGGAAGTAGTTGTTTTCTGTTAGACATTCACAAAAAATAACTTCATTTTAATCGTGGATTTTTCAATTCACAGAAAAATCTTTCTATCAATATTCAATTGAGAATGTTTCCCTTTTCAGCTATTTTCGTCTTTTTAAAGTGGTTGGTTGGTTATTCATTGGTTGGCCTACAGCAATCATAAGGAAAATAATGTGCTGTCACAGCGAACCGATTGAAGTGGTTTGAAACTTTAACTACCTTGGCGCGGTATTCCCGGCTTCTTTCATGTTTTCAGAAATGTCTGAAGAAATTACGGCCAAGAGTATTCAAGCAAGTAATGTCACCACAAATCAAAACCCCAGATATGAAATCCCTGCAAACCTTCATTTGAGGGCAAAAAGGGCAGACTGGGAAGTGGCTAAACGAACGGTAACTCATTCAAAAGTAGTGTGGGCAATAAACTCCTTCAAGCCTTACTAGTCTCCGGGCCCAGATGGAGTATTTCCCATACTACTTCAGAGCGGAGTTGAATATCTAGCACCAGAACTGTGAGACTGTACAGGCTGAGCCTAGCATTGGGATGGCTACCTCAAACCTGAAAACTGTAAACGTGGTCTTTATTCCAAAACTTGACGAGACTCATATGACCAAGCAAAGGCATACAGACCAATAATCCTATCGTCATTTCTTCTGAAAGGCTTAGAACATCTGTTAGATAGAGACATAAAGGAAACCGCTCCTGTAGAACGGCCTTTACATCAATACCTACTTGCCTATCTAACAGGAAAATCATGCGAGACAGCACTTCATCAGCTTGTTCCAAGGCTTTAAGAGTCTCTAGCAAACAAAGAAATTGCACTATGCACTTTTCTAGACATCGACGGAGCCTTCGACAACACCTCCTTTGAAAGTATGGTCTCTGCGGCCACTCGAAGAGGTCATTGACGAAACCACCTGTAGGTGGATACACTCAATGCTTCATAATAGACTGGTCCAAGCCAACATGTTCGAGGAAACAGAGCAGGTTGAAATTTCCAGAGGTACCCCACAGGGGGGCATACTCGCCCCCCTTCTGTGGGACATGATTGTAGATGAACTACTAATTTCTCTGAATAACCAAGGGTAATACTCTCAAGGGTATGAAGATGACTTGATCATCCTCATCAAGGGAAAGAATACTCGAACAACCTCAGAGCTAATGCAAAATGCACTGAGGATAGTAGAGGAATGGTGTAACAGAGAGAGCCTAAGGGCAAATCCGAACAAAACAACACTAATTCCCTTCACCCGAGAGAAAAAACATGGGAGATCTCATCCCTCCCAGACCATTCGGTGAAACATTACAAGTAGTAGAGCAGGTGAAATATCTAGGGCTGATTCTTGACAAGAAACTAACCTGGAACCCGCATCTTCAACATGTAACCAACAAAAGCAAGATAACCTTCATGATGTGCAGGAGAGCTTTTGGAAAAACCTGGGGGCTCAAACCAAAAGCCATGCACTGGCTTCACACAGCGGTAATAAGACCAAGAATAACTCATGGCTCACTCTTATGGTGGCCAAAAACAAATCAAAGACAGGCAAAAACCAACCTTGGGATAATCCAGAGGCTTGCCTGTCTCTGTATCACGGGTGCAATGAACAGCACTCCAACAGCTGCAATGGAAATCATCCTAAACCTCGAACCCCTTGACTTACATGTCACTGGAGAGGCCAGGATGAGTGCATACAGACTGAAACAAACAAAAAACTGGAGAATCCGAACAACTGGACATACCAGAATCACTCATGTAATCAACATCGAAGAACTCGAAATGATTTCAGATTACATGCAACCCCTATACTCATTCAAAAAACCATTCGAAACACGAATTGATGGATCTGGATGGGCCCCCAGTATAGAATCACAATCAACTGCGGACATAGTCTGGTATACAGACGGTTCAAAGACAGTTGAAGGAACGGGAGCAGGATTAGATGGGGTAAGGTCAAGAAGGGATTACATAATACTACTTGGCAAATGCTCCACGATATTCCAAGCTGAAGCACATGCTATCATGGTATGCATTCAGAAGAATCTAGAAAGTGGTTATAGGAAAAAACACATCTACATTCTATCTGACTGTCAAAGTGCTATCAAAGCGCTTAACTCTATACAAATGAAGTCCAAACTGGTCTGGGACTGCCTCCAGAACCTCATCGAGCTGGCAAAACACAACAAGGTCACCTTGATGTGGGTGCCAGGTCATAGAGGCATTGAAGGAAACGTCAAAGCGGACCAGCTAGCTAGACAAGCATCTGAAACGCTATTCACAGGGCCAGAACCTGCACATGGGATCAGCAAAAACCGATGCAGGACTCTGATCGACGAGTGGATAAAAAGAAGACACCAACAATATTGGGATCAAACTGTCGGGCAAATAGGGTCATGGTAGGGCATCCAAACCGGACCCTGACGGCTGACCTTCTGAACCTGAACAGAACGAAGGCTCGTATAATAATAGGTCTGTTAACTGGACACTGCGGCCTAAGAAAACACCTAAACACCATGGTAGTACGCAGGGAAACCGTGGAGTGTAGGCTGTGTGATGAAGAGGAGGAAACAGCCTCTCATATTATCTTCGACTGTGACACCCTAAGTGGTAGGCGACACAGAACCTTTGGAGAGATCAGCCCGGAAACAGGCATGAATCCGAAGAACCTTATCAACAGGCTTCTTAACCTAATTAAAGGCACAAACCTGTTTGAATGAGGAACCACTGACGACAGAGTGATACAATAGACCCCAGCTGGTCGCAGTGTCAAGGGAAGCTAAGTGCCAACCCTGTCTCTGGCTCGTCAGCTTCCAACCAACCAACCAACCAACCAACCATTCAAGCAAGTTATGGTGTAGTTATGAATTAAATGTGTCTCTCTATAACTGATACGTGAGGTCCCATGATTGAATTATATAACTCCATATTACTATGGTCGTCATCATATGGCATCGGTTTGTGGGGTCCATGGTATGCGTAATAGGAAGTGGGGTTCCTCAGGCGCCTGTTATCACTATCAGAAACACTCCCCATTATATTGTTCGTTTGGAAAAAGGCTCGTATTGAAACACTAGTTTGAACAATATGGAAAATACTCGGGGCTACCTAAAATATGACTACTGCGGCTGTCACTCCTAAATAACGTAGACCCAAGATACAACTGGCTCCTTCGAGTCAAGGAATATGTTATCTCTGCACACCAAGGAGTGAGCAATCCATAGAAAATATAACCAGCCATATCATTAAATGCTATAAGGACATGCTACTCAGAAATGATCTAGAAAGCCTGAAGTATTCCCCATATGTACCAGTCGCTAACGCTTTATGACACCAGTCCCAGGCAGAATCATTGCGCAAATTCGGACTTGTAGAGAGACACGCTTGAAATTGTCCTTTTCTGGCTCCGCTTACATCATTAATACAGAAGAACTATTTACAATTTGTAACTTGCAACACAGAGATACTCTAGAACATATTATAATTGATTGTCCTGTTCAAACCGGCATACGGCATAGTAAAACATTTGTTCAATTACGCAATATGGATGCTCTGATAGGAATACTGAACTCTCACTCATATGTGATCCTAAAACAACTAGTTTTTGCTATCATGAATACCCATACTGAAACTACGGTCATTCATTATTAACGAATAATTTGCAGACTTTTTTCTGTCTATTTACTTGTCTTCTCTGTTAGTCTTCTGGTTGGTACTCATCACAACTTATAGAAATAACACTACGTATCACTACTAACATTACGTATCACTATTGAAATTCTTGTCATAAGATTAACCTTTAGATACAATAAATGATATTGATTGATTGAGTATTGGAAAATTGTGTCCATCCCTTTCCAGAATCCAGAACCTCATTGAGCTCCTTTCCAAATTTCGGTTTACCAGCGACTTCGTTTTACATCGATTCATTCGATAGGAACATTTTTGAAACATAGTTCCTTATGAAATGATGTCAGCCGGTATTTTTTGCTAGAGTGGTAACAAATCAATAGAACTATTGTTTTGCTTTTCTCAACCATGAGCTTCCTAACCATATCTAACTTATTCATTTTCAGATATTGGCAGTTTGCGCTCTCGTATGCGTGGTTTATGCTAGACCCCGGCAGTCTCCTACTCTAGACAATGACCCTAGACGAGCCGTGATTCTACGTTATGATAACGACAACAATGGCATTGGAACATTTTCATTCAAGTAAGTGTAAACATAACAATGTATGTAAAAATCATGACGTGAAGTAATGTAAAATAGGTAAAAGGTGGATCTCAAAGTTAGCGCAACCTGAATTCTTCATGTCTGGCCAATCCACGGCACCAATCATAATGAACTTGGTCGCGTCCGCAGAGATTGGAAGAGCTCTTATCGCCAATAGGAATGCTTTCGAGCTTGTCGGTATTCTACCAAATCCTCATTACTAAAATATTATGACTAGTTTATCTGAATTCTTGCAAGCATATTGTCACGACTATATTGCCTAAGGGGCCTTTAAAGGGGGTTGGTAGCTCAAGATGACTTCCGTGAAAATCAGATTATGAACTCAGAATCCAAAAACATACATACAATATTTATTAACTCAATATATACAATAACTATTCTTACACCTATAACTATATTTACTATGCTGTCAACAGGGCAGCTCAGCAGTTAGGTCTACATCTTGTACTGTATCACAAGATATAATTTATTTCTAAAAGGTATTTCAACCACTAACTTCGCGATATGGCCAGCAACACTCTTTTATATCTAACACACATTGTCCGATGTGATCCAATCCCAAACAAGTCGCGATTCAATAACATTCGAACAAACATGAATATGATAAACATATGAGCGTGCTGTTTTTTATCAGGAAAATATGGGTCGATTTCCTAACCGAGCACATTTGGGAGGATCTAGAAGTTCAACCACCTGACTTTATAGGCGGAGCTGCGACAGTGCTAGTCAAAAGTCCACTCCTCCCCTCGTATCTTCTGAAAGATTAAACTTATAGTAATGAAATTTGAAGGGTGGAAATGAACGGATGTAGGTTTCTCAACTAGTCGTAACAGGTAACGTTATAGTCATAGATGAATTTACAGGGCTACTGTGACCAATAATTTTAAATGAGACCTCAGGGCAAGTGCCATCTCGTCTGAAAGGTATTGAAAATACCTATTCAATCATACTAATTTTGTTTGTGTTCCATCTGATTTTGATAGATAAATTAAATAAATACTAGTTTCGCATTAAACTAATGAAGATTCAAGAAACATTTCTTTTATTAAGTTTTCAAAATATGTACTATCTACTTCCTGACAGTAATGCATCCCATTGCAGAATTCTTGTCGTACTCGGACAAATGGGTCCGCGGAAATTGCCCATTCATTCTTCAACAATTCTTTGTTTCAAAATGTCAATACTGTCAGGTGCTGTAGCGTGAACCTTAGATTTCAAGTAACCAGTAACCTCACAAAAAAAATGTAATGGTTTGAGGTCCGGTGACCAAGCTGGCTATTCTATCGATCATCCATCTACCACGGTATTCCTCATCTAGGTAACATCCTACTGCACATCTACTGAATGATTTCATTACGTTATGTCTACTGAATGATCATCTGTACGTACAAATACCAAATAGTATGTCTTATTAAGTGGTATTTTCAGATAGAAAACCATCAAGTGAAACTATGTGTTGGAACTATACAGTGTTATCATCTGATATAACCATTCGGTGCAATCGTCTAATTTCACTATCGGGTATCATAAAATGACGATATAACTTGACAATTCGCTCAAACGGCTTCGGTAATTTGGTCTTTCAATAATTATCCTCTGATAATAAAAGCCGATTCCACCAGATTGGGTTCAATTACTGAGCGAAAATTGCAAAAAATTAATATTTCTCATAAATCGCCTCAATTGTTAATATTTCATTGCCCTGCTTTGCCGACGTTTTATGGGTTTGCAAATTCATACGTCAACTTCTTCGCCCCTCCAGAACTTTGAGAAAAAAAAACACAAAGTTTGGAATTTTGTGTCATCCGCGGAAATCGACTCAATTGACAATATTCCATTGTACTGCTTTCCCGACGGTTCATAGGGTTGCAAATTCATAGTTAAACTTGTTTGCCAATCCAGAAAAATTGGCATAAACTTTGGAATTTTGTGTCATCAGTGAAAATTATCGTAATTGATAATATTCTATTGCCCTGTTTTCCCGACGTTTCATAGGGTTGCAAATTTATAGATAGACTTGTTTGCTTCCAGAACTTTGAGAAAAAATTGCACAATGTTTAGAATTTTGTGACATCTGCGAAAATCGACTTAATTGAAAAGATTCTATTGCCGGTTTTCCCGACATTTTATAGGGTTGCAAGTTTATACGTAGACTTGTTGGCCATAGCTGAACTTTGAGGAAAGATGCACGAAGTTTGGAATTTTGTGGCATTTGTGAAAATAGCTTCTAACAATAATGTTCATTCCCGCCATCATCCGCGATACTGAAGAAGGTGCAAACTCAATTGGCGACTCAAAATTATGTCACCAAAGTTTGCAAAGCACGAAAACATTGTTTGCAGTTTTGTGACCCCTAAAACTTTGCCCTGACACTGTTTTGAGCGTTATCCATAATTTTCGGATGTTCCGTACACATGAAAAGTTTGCAAATTCAAAGCATTTTAGGGGTGACGGAACCATTTTTCACCACAAATGTGTACAATGTTTGCAATTTTGTAACCAGAATTAGCGCTAATTACAACGTAATCAAGGATTATTGTGCAAATTTAACACGGGATGTGGAAAAGAAATTGGGGAATATATGCGAATTTGAGTAATTTCCGGTTAGCGGATGAGTGTGCAAATTTTTACATTCAGTCTTTACTGGATGCCTCAACATCCGGCAGTGATAAAGATGTGTTTGGAATTATTGTGATTTGGCGGTCTATTTTGACTGGCGTACAATCCACATTTCAGAAGTACCACCGACATTTATCAATTTACATGACTCTGGTAATTCAAATGTTTCACAAAACTTTTGCCATGCCTACGGGGAGCCGTCGACAGGCAACGGTTCCATAAATTCAAATTTGCAAATACATTCTACAACTCCTCACAACCTGTCTTCAGTTTTTGGTGATATTTTTACACAAGAGATGTGAAAGTGTTTTTGTTGTTTATAGCATTCAATACAATAGGATGATCAAAAATATCATGTTTCATTAACGTTAATTGTATACAACTTTATTATTATAAATTATTATTATTTACCTATATATTAAAATACAAAATTTACTTAAATGAGTAGAAAAACACGTATGTACCCATTGTTTCTGCGATTCTTTCCTCTGGAGTAATACTTTTTCTCATAATTGTATCATTTCGCCTGACTTTTTTTGCCAGATTAGAAACTAATTCATGAAAAGACAAAGTCGACATCCTGAAGTAATTAAAAAACATTCCTTCATGTTGCCCAAGTTCTTTGAATAAATTAGAAAACATTCCTTCTTTTGATCTTAATTCTAAAATTGGATGAATCCAAAATCTTCCTCTTTTTCTACGTCTCTTTTACGTAGAGAAAAAACAAGTAACAAAGTCCATCATCACAATATCATTCCATTCCCATAGTACTTGCAGTCAGATACGACAGCAAAGAGTAGTTCTATAAATTGCAGATGCAGGCTATGCAGACTGCCCCGAGCTGCTCAACCTGACTTCACCTGAAGTTGACTCGAGCAGCAGTTATGAGGTCTACAACCACCGCATATTACAGTCCGTCTATTTCCGGCCTTACTTTCATAAAATCGTCGGTACTGAGATTTTGATGAGATTTTGAGCGTCGAGCAGAAGGCACATGTAGCAGAATTTTGCAGCATGAATCCAGATTCCACAATAGGCCAATGAGGTGGATGTATTACCTACCATGATGCTGAGAATGGGAAAAGCAATACATCGTTAACAATACAATCCTAATCAGCTATACTAATGTAACTACATTTCTTGATAAGATCAGCAACAATATTGAGAGTTATAGATCAACTGGTTGCAACATAGATACGTTAACTGTTCCAGTTCACAAGGTTTTATGTAGTGAAACACAATTTGATGACGCCAGTGTATGAAGGTGTTATGCTACAAACCTTAAAAATCTGTTTTTTGCATATATGGGGGTGTTATGTACCCATTTTTCACATTAATGAATCGTCAGTGTGTAAAATTATATAATTTTTGATAACCAGTTAGACATACGGTTGCTCAGCTACTCCTAAATGGAAAACAATTACATAAAAAACTTTGAAATTAATTTACTCAAATTTTTTATTTTGGAATCGTGTCTCCAATTGCTCCAGAAATAATTTTCGAATTTTTTTACTTCTACGTGATACCGATCATAACAAAAAATTTGCGCCTATGACAAAAAAATAAATTCGAGTAAAATGACCTGGGAAAATTATGATATAAATGATGAAATCTCATGTTTTTATGTTCATGATGTCAGTGAACGAACTTTGGTGATATAGGTCAATCAATAGAGATTTTCTGCTCTATTGATTCTGTGACGAAAATACTACCAGAAAACTGACTGTGCCATCATACAAAATACGGATCGTAGTTGAATCCTGTTATGTTTCCTACTTCTAACTGTCATTGCTTGATTTGTTATAACCATTTAAAAGCATTTTTTTTAATTTTTCATCGTTTTTGACTCCTTACCTGAAAACTAATGAAGTAATCTCAATACTCCCAATAGCCGAATTGTAGAGAATTGAAATGCGAAAAATGAGTCCTAACGCGACACAATCGGATTATTAGTAACGAGAAAAACCAAAAAAACCTGAAAAAACTCAGCTTTTTCAAAAAAATTCATAACTCTGCCACTTTTTGAGTTGTAGTTCAGGCTTTGCACACAATAGTAGTGATTAATACGTACTTTATGTTCGAAAAACTCAGGCACTGTCATCATCATAAGTTTTGGCATAATTGCAATCTGAATTTTTTAATGCACTTTATTGCAGCAGTCCTGGATGCGTCTTAGGTGGTCCGATTCCAATTTTTCAAAAAGATTTCGAGAGTAGAAGAATAGAATCACAAAACGATTATTCTGATTTTGCGTTAAAATGCTGCAAAATAGGTGAAAAATACTTGCACACATGACCGAAAATGGGCGAGAGCGTCAAAGCGGCTTAGTAGTGGGGCTAGAGCAGCAGTCGCGGGTTAGCGTATGTATAGTAATACAAGCACACTGTGCTCGTTATGAATCTGCTGCTCTACTCCCACTCCTGAGCCGCTTTCATGCACTCGCCGGTTTTCGTTCATGTTTGCAAGAATTTCTCACCTATTTCGCAGCATTTTAACGCAAAATGAGAAAAGTCATTTTGTAGTACTGAACTTCAACCCTCCAAATCTTCCAGAACTATTGAATTCGGACCACCTGTGACGCATCCAGGTCTACTACAATGAAGTGAATTAAAAAAATCAAATTTCAATTACGCCAAATCCAATCATCCAACAGATCCTGAGTTTCACACATAAAGTACATATGTCGTAGAGAGCTTACTCCAAGACTTGAAAAATGGCGGTGTTATGAATTTAAAGAAAACGAAGATTCATTCTAGTTTTTCCGGTTTTTCTCCGTTACTAATAATCCGATCGTGTCGTGTTTAGGCTCATTTTCTTCGCATTTTGATTTTCTGCAATTTGTCCACTGAGAGTATCAAGATTCTTCAAAAGTTTACAAGTTACAAGTCAAAAACGATAAAAAAAATGCTTTTAAATGTTTATAATAAATCAATCAATGACAGTTGGGAGTAGGAAACATAACAGGATGTAACTACGGACCGTCTTCTGTATGATGGCATGGTCAATTTCCTGGTAGTATGTTTGTCACGAAAAAATCTGTATTGATCGGTCTAATGATAAACAGTGAATGGATAAAGTTGAACACATTTCAATCGGTATACAAGGATTTGAAACTTGCTTGGAATTGATGATTGAAATCTCAGTTTATTGAATTCTCCATGAACGTTGATTATTGTATCGAGAACAGGAAGTGACCACGGTAAATCTGCAGTAGGAAAGTGAATCGCTATAAATACTACAAATATACATTAACAAATAATGAATGAGCTCACATGCAATGATAATTCACGAATATTCTTTTTATAGTCATCACACTTTCTACAAGGCCATTGTTACTGGTTCAGTAGTATACCCGGGAGCATCCACTTTCATGAATATTGAATAAGCAAGTGATTATTTTCCAAAATTATTTCGATGCCATATGTTTTTTCAACCTGTGGAATTCTATCTAAAGATGATTGCATTAATCATTGTGAAATCCATGGATGTGATTGACAATTTGTATACCTCCTTGATATCAGTCCGAGAAAACGAGGAAAAAATCACTTGTTGAAATAAATTAAAACATTGAATATTCTATTCACAAGTTCCAACTAGCATTGAGTAAAGAATTTTGAAACATGTTAACCTTCCCCGATTCCAGATTTGAAAATAATTTCGGATATGTTCCGATGAGAATTCATACAACTCCATTCTATTGATATTCCAGCTACGCAATAATGTAGATCTGGATTGATTCAGGATGGAAGGATGAACATGTGAGTTTCTGTTTCACCCTTTTGAGATATGGCACCCTCAAGTAAAACTCCAGTCACGCAAACTAAGAAACTCGAGCCAGTAAAATAAATACTCTAGAGTTCAATGAACATTCTGATATATGTGAGCCATGTTAGTCTATAGCTCTTTCTAAACTCTCTGAATTCTTTCCTTGATATTTTGAGAGAAATTGTGTTTTTTATATCTTCAACAACATATTGAAACTTCTGTTTTATCAGGAACCCAATTAGCCCCCTCCTCCAAATTCATCTACCATCTCCATAATGTATATGCATTGAACTAGTTGTTTGTATAACTAGTGCAGAACGTGTATATTTGTTACACAAAGCATGAAGTTTACAGCTTTAGATGAAGTCGAGATCTGTAAACATGCTAAGTACAACGAATTAACTTTTTGTAAATGTTTAACAGTTTCCAGTTGTGGGGGTCTCAGATCCTTCACTGAGAACTTTTTTGAATTGTCGTGAAATTTTGACTATTTGCTCTTGGTTTTCCTCCCAGAATTTGGTTAGCTCTTTCTGGTTTCTTTATTTATTAGTAATTGCTTCCTCAATATAGCTCTCAGTTACAGTTGAAGGCTTCCAACCTCCATTCTACAAGTAATGTTGCAGAAGATCTGCGGAAACATTATCTAGTATATTGCATTGGGTTTTCGATGTTTGAGTTATTTGCAATTTCACTTGGAGTTTTGCTGAAAGTATCGACACCAACTGGCTGAATTGAAAAATATCTTATAAAAATCAAGTGTGACTGGTAGACTCATTTTACCGCTTCTCACAAATAATCGATTTTTGTTGGTCTTGCCAACAGGAATCCTGAAGATAGAACACATGTCAACAATATCATTCAATTCAGTTTTTCGGCAACCGTCCGGGATGTACCCACTTCCCAGACGCTTTTTCTTTGAGAAAGTAGCATTTTCCGGCCTAGTCCTTGAAGTACGTACTTCCCGGACTAGGCCGGGAAGAATCACGTCGTTGTTTGTGAATTGTTGAATGTGAATATGAAAATCTAGGTAGGTATGGTTTTGATAAATGCAGTTGATCATTACCACATCAACGAAATAACGGCTGACAGTTCATATGAAATAAGTTGTCAAAAGTTCGAATGTTTTTTCTGCAATAAAATATGGAAAGCTGCAGCGATAGTGACTTTGGAAATGTGCCTTACGAAATTTCCGAAATAGCAGCTGCTGCTACAGCACAATTATTGCCTGAAAAATCAAAATCCAGGTACGAAAACGTTTATGATTTGTTCACGAAATGGATGGATGTGAAGTAATGCAAAACTATTACAGAGGATGTAATTTTGGCTTATTTGGCGCAAAAATCTAAAACTGTCAAATCCTCTACTCTGCGGAGCATGTACTCTATGTTGAGAAGTACCATTTTAGTGAAGAAAAATGTAAACATAGTCACTTTCCCAAAGGTTATCGCATTTCTTAAAAAGAAGAATATTGGTTACAAAGCCAAGAAATCAGAAGTCTTCAGCAGTGAGCAGATCAACAAATTCATTAGGGAAGCGGATAATGAAACATATCTAATGCTGAAGGTAATTTTAACAAAATATTACGATTGTAGGATATAAAAGTATCAACTTAATTTTTAGGTAGCAACAATTATTGGGTTAACCGGTGCGTGTAGACGAGAAGAACTAACAAAAATGTCAATTGATATAATAAACGACAAGGAAGACATGTTGCTTGTGACAATACCGGATTCCAAAACACATATTGAGAGAACTTTTTGTAAGTGGGCAAGAAAACCTGCTGTTGTATAGGCAATATTTATCTTTACGGCCATACCATACTCCACATAACAGATTATTCGTGAATTACAAAAAAGGAAAATGTTCGATTCAGCCTGTTGGTATCCACAGTTTTGGGAGTTTTGGTATAAAAATCGCAGAATTTTTACATTTACCCAATCCTGAGAATTACACAGGCCATAGCATTCGTCGAACTTCGGCGACGTTATTTGCTGATAATGCTGGAAACATTACAAATTTGAAGAGACACGGTGGCTGGAAGTCTACCAATGTGGCTGAAGGATATATAGATAATTCACTTACAAACAAAATTAAAATTGCCAAGACCATTCAACAATCATCAGATGAAAACAATCAATGTGAAACGGAAACTTTGCTTTCTTGTTCTGGCTTCAACAAAAGGAATTTGAATATACCAAGCATTTCAAACAAATTGAATCCCTTCAATATTAGCAATTGCTCGAATTTCAATATGAATATTAATATAAATAATAATTAGAATGTTTCTGTTAATATGTAGTATTTTCTGTTCTGTTCTGTTTAATTCAAATGAGAATTAAAATGTATAATAAAGAAATAAAGAATTATGTCGTCTCATTGATTTGTTATTCTACACGGTTTCCGAGAAAATATTGTACGCAACACGCCCAAAAATAGTTTTTTTGGACTATTCGTCCAAAAAAACCCTATTTTCCGGACTTTTTACGTAAATTACTATTCTGTAACTCGTCCTCTCGGTATGCTCCAGCAATGCAACATATTGCAACCATCTATAACAAAAGACCAAATTCCAAATACTTATTAACATATTATGTACATTGCTAATTCAACCTACTATATACAATTCAAAGATATTATTTAAAATGATCTACTTATATAATATATGAGTTGTCCGACATTCCTCAAGCGGGGGCGAAGGGGGATGCCTCCGCTGATGGTGGCGGTTGTGCATGGCAAATACCAGATTGGTTTTATAAAAACCCAAAAAATTCGCTCCCCTCTTGCAAGCTGATGAGAGCATTTGATATAACGAATTTTCAAAAGTTAAGATGCAAACAATTCTCTGCCGATGGGAATTTATAAACAAATTTTCCAGAAAATATAACAGAAAACGCCTTAAAAAAAATTCATTTTCTACTGAGTATGTTGGTCTGAAAATAAATAATTTGTGGGAGCGTGGTTTGTGTAGTGAATGCAGAGATTTCTGGATTCTTGTGTTGAAAATTAATTAGAGATGCTTTTGTGGTTGGAACGTTGTGTAGATAATTCGTTTTAAATGGATTTTTGGGGTTGAAATTAAGTGGTACAATTTTGTGGTGGTGGGTAGTGGCTCGTTAGTATTGCAGCCACTGTTCCACCCGGCGCGAGTTCGAATCTCTCAGCCGGCGAAAAATTTTTCAAGACCGTAAGAGTGGTTTCGAATCCCACTTCAAAAGGTAAGGCTCCCGCAATCTTGACTCGTACAAGTTTTCATTAACTTCTGAGGATTGGTCAAATAACTAAGAAAGCGGTTACAACCTATTCTTCTTCTATTGAGTTTAAAGTTTGTGGAGTGTAATTTAGAAATGAAAAAAATTGGGTCTGAGCAGGATCCAAACCCTCGATCTCCTGTACCAGTAAATGAAGGTAAAAACAAACATTATTTCTGTTACTTTAATCGTTAAACCTTCATAAAAGAGAAACGTTTCGATTTTTTTTTTAAATGCTTCAAAACCCGATAATAATGGTAGACCCATCGACATTTTCATGCGGATACGATAATTATAGGATAAATAGTCCCTCGAAAGCCCTGTAAAGGGCTGTAGACTATACCTTTTTACGCCAAAACAGTAACTGCATACGCATTCAATTTTCCAGGTCTATTTTCTTTTAATTTTTGATAACAAAGGTCAAAAATCAAACATTAGTGCGATGATCTTGGCGTTTTATTGAGATGCCATGTTTATTTATTCATTTACACTGTTCTACAGAAAAAGATTTCCAATTACAGAAAGGAATTGAGTAGAAAAAAAATGTACAATAATACTAACATTAGTAGAAACGTAAGACTAATACGTAATTTGCATAAAAGACAAACAATAGAAGAAAGCTCAAGTCTAATACAGGAATGTTACAGCTGAAAGTAAAAGTTCTTGATTTGTCTCACACTGCAATACAATATATCGAGTTGATCACTTACTAAATTATAGTTGCTACACAAAGTATGAACAGGGGAGTTTTTATAAATATTTGTTCGTGGCGTGGTAGTGTAGAATGAGTCGGTGTATCGAGATGCCTGACGGGGAATTTAATCTGACGTAGTAAGCATTCACATCTAATTCAATTGTTGATTATTTTATATAGCGTAATGACACTTGAACATTTTCTTCTTATGTCCAGTCTGATGAAGCTGTGTCTCTCATGTGACGTGCCAATTGGTGGATAAGTCTGATCCATTTTAAAAGTCAAGTATTTGAGAAAGCGTCTTTGTATTGCCTCCAGTTTATAGATGTGCACTTGATAATAAGGGTTCCAGGTAACCGTGGGTTATTCAAACTTAGATCTCACAAGAGCATAGTAAATATTTTTATATGTTACCTGCTAGTTGAGTAGATGGGAACATTTCGAATTTTCACGAAATCTTTACTACTACTACTAAAATGATAACTCTTCAGATATCGAAACTGTTGGGAGGAAAATACACTTTTAGGTCGTATGGGGTCGGCTTTAGAATAGCCCCATGGTAAATCCTGCCTGTCGTAAGAGGCGACTAAAAGGATAACCGTAGGTGGAAGATGGTCTCATCGCCCGGTGAAATACCACCATATCGACTTTGTGTGCTGTGAAATGGACCATTCCATGTTTCAGTGTTCGGTCGATACTTTCCGGTCTCCCTCTTTCCTTTTCCCCAATTCCTTCTTTATTTTCAGGTAATAGTAATAATGATGAACAATAGTAATAATGATGAAGTCTCCTAGAGTAAAACACTCCGGAAGTAAAATACCTCTCCATTCGGATTTCCGGGCGAGAGGTACTCGAGGGGACTCAACATTAAAAATTAATTTTTGCAACATCCGCGGACTCAACAAGAACATCAATGACGTCCACCATCACCTACAGACGGAAAAACCGGATATTCTGGCTCTAACAGAAACACAAGTAAACTCGTCCACCAACAAGGTCCATATGCTTTGTCCTGGTTACGAACTCCATTCTCGATTCAGGTTCAAAGGTGGAGTTTGCCTTTACGCCAAGGCTAACCTTTCATGCCAGCGTGAAGAGAGTTTGGAACCGAAAGACTTTGATGTGATGTGGTTCAAGCTATCTGATACCAAACTGACTAAGTTCCTCTGCTGCCTTTATCTATCACCTAATGAACCTTCATATAACGACCTCTTTGATTTTTATCACTCAAACTGGACTACATTCAGGAGAACCATCCAACAGCTGAAACCATAATCATGGGAGATTTTAATGTACATAACGCTGCCTAGCTCAAATTCTCTAACAAAACAGATGATGCAGGTCGTCAAGCCGAGGCCTTCGCCATCACTCATGGTCTAGAACAACTGGTCGAGCTACCAACCCGCATCCCTGATGTCAACAACCAGTCTGCCAATACACTAGATCTTTTCCTCACCACCAATCCTGACCCGTATAGAATAGAAGTTTGTGCCCCACTTGGAAACTCTGACCACACCCTCATCTCCACAACATGCTCTTTCCATTTACCATCGAGCTGCACAATACCACCCCGTCTCATGTGGCATTACAATTCGGCCGACTGGGAAGGTCTTCGTATGTTTTTCTCAGCGTTTCCATGGAAGAGAGTTTGTTTCTCTTCAGTAGATCCAACACGATGTGCTGAGACAATTTCTGAAATCATCATGTTGGGGATGCAAACTTACATACCGAATACCGAAAGGAAAACATCATCCGATAAGACCTGGTTTAACAGAAACTGCTCTAGAGCTGTGGCTTCCAAACAGGCAGCATACCATCGATGGCTAAAAAATCCGGGCCCTGAGACCAGAGCAGCATATGTCGAGGCTAGAGGCATATGTAAAGAGACAATAGAATGCTCAAAAGATGCCCACAAAGCCAAAATAAGATCAAAACTTGCTGAATGTCCTAACGGATCCCGTTCATTTTGGTCTTTCGACAAAGCTGTGGGAAAGAAATTTCACTTCCAGCTCATTTCCTCCCCTAACCTAAGAAGATGGAACACTAGCAACGACTCGCCCAGGAAAAGCCAATATCTTTGCGCACCTATTTGCTGGAAATTCCACTCTGGATTCATCGGGAAAACAACCCCGAACATTACACCTATTGACAGTCACATGCCCGAGATCACCTTTCGCCAACGTACTATCAGAAAGATTTTGCTGGGTCTCAACACCAACAAAGCCTGTGGATCTGACGGAATCCCGCCGATTGTTCTCAAGAAATGTGCCCCCGAACTAACACCTGTTCTTTGCAAGTTGTTCAACCACTCTTACAATTTGGGGGTATTTCCGTCCAATTGGAAAATTGCAAGAGTACAGCCAGTCCCTAAAAAAGGCAAAAAGGCCCTACCTAGCAACTACAGACCTATCGCACTGCTATCTATTATTTCAAAGGTCATGGAAAAAGCCATCAACATCGAGCTCATGAAATATTGGAAGACTCAGGAATTGTCAACGATAGGAATATGGCTTCCGCCATCAGAGATCAACTGGTGACCTGCTCGCTTACGTCTCACATATATGGCAGCTATCTATTGAAAAACATGGAGAAACTTTAGCTGTGGCATTAGATATCTCCAAGGCGTTCGATCGAGTTTGGCACCAGGGACTCCTCGCCAAGCTTCCGTCTTATGGCTTGCCCCCTCAGCTGTGTTCTCTGCTTGCTAGTTTTCTCTCAAACAGGTCTCTCCATGTAGTGGTCGATGGAGTTTCATCTGACACTCTACTCATAAATGCTGGTGTTCCGCAAGGATCCATTCTCGCACCAACACTATTTCTACTTCACATCAACGACCTGTTGAAAGCAACTTCATGTCCAGTACACAGCTTTGCGATGATAGTACCCTCCATACCGCTTTCTCTTCCAGGGCCCCTATATCAGCCCGTGAAACCAGAAATGAACGAGGAAGAAATGTTAATAATATAAATATGGACTTGGCAACAATTCTCGAATGGGGATCTAATAACTTGGTAGAATTCAATGCAAACAAAACACAAGCATGTCTTTTCTCTAGAAAAGCCGATCTCACTGTGCCTAACATAACTTTGTCAGGAGTAACCATACCACTGAAGCCATCCATATCGATGCTTGGTATTACTATCAGCAATAACCTTTCCTGGGAAAATCACGTGAGGTCCATTGCCAAAAGTGCATCCCAAAACTTGGTTTTCTGTTTCGTGCCAAGAGCTATTTCACCCCCAGTCAGCTGCTTATGAACTATAAGGCACAGATCCGACCTGTCCTGGAATATTGTTCCCATATTTGGAGTGCGGCACCTAAACATATCCTGAGGCTATTGGATTCTGTCCAAAAAAGGGCAATTCGTCTCGTCGGTGATGCCTCGCTTACAAACTCGCTCACTTGTCTGGAACACCGTAGAAAAGTTGGCGATTTGTCTCTATTTTATAGATATTTTCATGGGCGATGCTCTTCTGAAATATCAACAATCGTTCCTGCTTTGGCAGTCTCTTCGAGATTAACCCGTCAAGTTCAGTCATCACACCCCTTCGTGGTCACTTTGGAAACCTGCAGAACATCACTTTCCAAAGACTCGTTCATCCAACGAACAGCGAGGCTTTGGAACTCATTGCCTAGGGAGGTGTTCCCCGAGGCATACAACCTTCAGAAATTTAAGAAGAACACCAACTCCTACCTTCTTTCCCTAGGTTCCCACGATGTTCTCTGAACATTACAGGATATCCCTTTTCGTGGGAACCAGAACATAAAAAAAAAAAAAAAAACTTTTTAGATACATGTCCCTTGAAAGTTCCAAAGAGTGCGATTTGGTTCTTCCAACATTGGTGTGTCTATATAGATATGCTTTAACTAGTCCTTCTTTTCGTCAGCACTTCATTTGCGGTTTCTTTCGACCATTTCTCGTTTTTTCTTCTCGCAGCGTATACATTGGTGATTTGGGAGATAAAAATAATCGTGACATTGACAATAATTGAATGGAGGATAATTGACTCACCTCCACTTGGGAAAAAAGCGGCCTTTCCGAAAATTTCCGAAAGTTTTCAAGATAATTCGTAAAATATAGAAAATTACTGCTAGCGAGTTTTCTGCGAGCGAAGCGTTACTATCAAGATTGATTGACTTGCATTCAACTTGGATAGCAATGTTAGCCACGTTAGGTGAGGTTGTGTTCCTTTTTTTGACTGAAATAGTAGTCGGTTTGGTTCCGGCATACGAGAAAAACTCAGGCCGAAGGCGTGTCTCCGTCCAGTCTACAGTAAATTAAAACAAAATAATTTTCTGACGTCACGTCGGAGGCATGTCACATTTTCAAAAGTTACCCAACATACAAAAAGCACAGTAACATTTTCTTCGGGATTGGAACGTCTCCTTTAATTATATGATCCTAATAATGGTAACGTTCTTAATAAGGTTTTTGTCACACCAGTCGTTGATGAGTCTATTACAAACTTTATAGAATTTTTTTTTATTTATCTGGTAATAAATCTGCTGTGGCTGCATTTACTCTATTAATTATGTCTGGATAAGTTACTGATTTCATCATCACTGTCAAAACTCGAAATTTTCGGCAGTTCCACAACAAAATATACCATTATCGAATTTGAGAGATACACATTGGCCACGTTAATACCGTATGTGAATTTGGTAACCTTACCGAGTGTATGTGACCAAATTCAAACCAAATGTGTTAGTAATCGTTCATTTACATCGGGTTTTGTCAAATGATTAATTAACCAACTTGATTCTGGTTTGATATTCATTTAGTCATGTAACCAAGAGAAAGGTTTGAATCTCTGCTATCTGATTCGAAATTGTGTCATCTGTCAATGTCAGCAGTTTTTGTGAAGCCCCTACTCAACAAGTCGTCTTCAAGGCTCTTGTAAATGTCTAGGTGTTTGAATTTTCTGCCATCCAGAACTTATATAATTTTCTTGTCCAAAAATATTTGAAGAAACTCACTGGTTTCTTCATCTGTCCAATTACTACCTTTGAACTTTTTATAGGAGGTTCTAAACTACAGCAACTCATTTTATTTAAAAAATACTAACAAAAATATGAAAAACAATTTGGGGAAACTAAGGTAAGGATTCACAAAACATATTTTTCACTAACTCTCTTGCTCTCTTTTTTATGGCTAATGTTTTCATTCGGTTCATTCAGACAGTGCGATAACCACGACAGAACGCTTAGCAATCTTTGAACCAAAATTTACACTCACGGTTGGTAAAATTTATCAACTTAGTATTATAGTCTGGTACACAACAAATTTCGTTACCAAACCAAGCTAGTTAATTGACCAAGTGCACAGTTTATACCACACTGACTAACAGAATTTGGTTGGAATATAATCATTAGTCAGAATACCAAGACACGGTATAAACGTGGCCATTGATATCGATAAGTAAGAAACGAAGAAACCCAGGTCAGTGCCTTTCCTCTGAGACCATATCTATCCAAATAATTTAGAAGTTTAGAGTGATTGACACAGTCGAATGCTCTGCTCAAGTCACACGAGATTGCAGCAGAGCATTCGCCTGTTCAATGAGACCTATAGGATCATTGAACAAAATTGAATATGTCAGTTTGTGATGATTTTCCAGAGCGAGAACCGTGCTGCATAGGTATCAGAATATCACGCAAATCAATAAAATTCATCAGGCGTTCTAAAAATGCGTACTCGAAAATTTTTGAGAAACTTGGGGGTACGTTTACTGGCCTGAAGTTATCAATTGAGAATATTTTTGGTTTTTTTTAACAGGGGTTTGCTTTTCCACCTTCAAAGATTCTGAGAAAGTACCAGTTGAAAATGAGAGATTTACTAGAAAAGTAATTGGTTCAATAATTATGTGTAGGACTCTCTTCACTATAAAAACAGGTACCTTGTCGATTCCTGAGGATCTCTTGGTCTTCATCCCATGTGTTATCAAGTTGAACAATTCTGTTTCACTGAAGGGGTTCAAAAACAAAGTAAGGCGATTTAAATCTGTGCTTTTATTTATAGGATCGTTCGAGTAGCAAACTTTTGGAATA
The DNA here is from genome assembly GCA_018342105.1 of Gonioctena quinquepunctata. Taxonomy (NCBI): domain Eukaryota; kingdom Metazoa; phylum Arthropoda; class Insecta; order Coleoptera; family Chrysomelidae; genus Gonioctena; species Gonioctena quinquepunctata. Next base: position 27,970 of record JAFIRS010004267.1, on the reverse strand, counting down.
TTAGATATCAGTGCCTTGGGGGCTTCAATGAAAAAGTTACTGAGTTCAGTAACGATACGAGTGGGGTCTCTAATGATCGTCCTATTTTTTTCTATAATTAGGTTTCCACGTAAATCATTTCTTTTATTTGAATGTTCGGATACTACAGTCCACAAAGTTGAGGACATAACCTTGATGTTTTCAGCATCGTTATTTGGGAAGATATCACTGACTGCAGGAAAAAACTCGTGGCTGTTTTTTGCTGCTATGAAACGGGATACACTTCCACTCAGATTGATGTCACTTGGAAAATCTCGGTTGATGATGATACGAATTGAATCAATTTTTTTCAGGCGTTGCAATTCCTGTTCGACATCTGCGATGGTCGCCATGTTGAAGTCTGTCTCTCAGAGTTACTACTAATACTGACTACTACTACTACTTACGAAATCCAATACTGTCATTTATTCTTTATACCGATTTCAGCTCTTGTTTCTCTAAGGTGTTGTTTCGGTTCTAAATAATTCTGGATAATAAACTAGTTTTTCATACATTCCATTTTTGTTGGTACTTTTGATGAAGTGAAGTGTTATTAACTTTGGTTTTTTCAAATTAAACCTTTCATAATATGGAGAAAAAGAAATTCAACATATATAACATATTCTTACTACCTATAGCAAAATAGCGATGATTCAGAGTCTCACGGAAATATTAACATTTTATGAACAAACAGCATTCACTTTGAGACCATTAAACGAATGGAAGCCATTATATAAAAATGGAACGATCATGATAAAACCAAAACTACTGCATATTCATCTGATGAAAGCTAAATTTGAGTCCTGTATATGTGATGGATCATAATATACTTGATTTCTACTTGGTCTCATCTAGAGAAAAATAACAAAATTATATGAACAGTGAGATATCTTTCTTCATCAAGTCATCAAGTAATCCAGGATATTCCTTCCCGTTGTGAAAAGTATTTTGATACACTTCATCGATCTGAGTGGAAAGAAAAATACAGAAGTTCTTATCAGTGTTTCCCTTTGACTTCAGTTCCTGCAGAAATGTGTGCAACTTATATAAGGAACTATCCCATCATTCACAACTGCGGAGGAAACATCAACATTAGCAAAAAAGAGCATGAAGTACAAATAACAATATTGGCTTCTATTTAGTAATTTTCAGATCTCATTTGTTTGAAAATATGAACAGGATGTTCATAAAATTGGATGTGGAATCATCTGCGATTGAAAGATAAACTTCAGTCACTATCTTCCATCGTTCATTTTTATCATGCATTTTTCAATTCACAGAAAAACATTTCTATTCAATATTCATTTGAGAATGTTTGCTTTTTCTCAGATCTCATTACAGGAAATCCTGATCTCTCATGTGATCCTCAAATCAAAGGAGCATACAGAACTGCAGACTTCCAGGTATTAAATCTGTCGAATGTCATCATTATCAGTATTGTGTACCGAAAGTGTTAGCGAAACACTAATGGCTCATTCATATGTCCATCCGAATATGTGAAAGTCGTCTGAAAGTTGAAGAATTCTATATAGAAAGTTGTATTTTGGCTTAGTCATAGACTTCGATGACTGAAAACAGTTGAAAATTGGAAATATGAAATTCTGAACTAAAAATATGAGGTTTCAAATGGAAATAATATCAGGTGAAACTCATTGATATTTGATGAAAATAAAATTTTTACTCATCGATTACTGGACAATATTGAAAAAATATTCAGACAACTCCTGACAAGTTCGAGATTTGCAAGAAATGTCTTATTCATCTTCCTTAACAATATCCTTCAGCTCCTGTGTATAATCTTGAATGTTCATCGAGCAATGTCAAAATGAATGCTTCAGGTATATCATGATGTGAATATTGAGATATTTCAGGAAATATCATGAAGTTTGGCATTCCAGGGAAATATGGGAAGGGGTGCAAATTTAGTTAACGAAAATTTCAAATTTATTGTGGGTCATATAAAAACTAGTTCCGAAATTTCATTGATAAGAAAATAATCTCAAAAGTAGAATTAAGTGAATTCAGAAGGTTATTGACCTAAATGGCTTATCTATATCTGAATCTTCATTCACAGTTGGAATATTAATGGATAACTTGTAGGTTTGTTGACATTTGATAATCAATTGGTTGTTCATAAGATGTCTAAAAAACATGGTGTATTCACTTATACCTGTAAAATATTGGGACAAACTGGAGGACACCAGCCCACTTGATAAAGAGAGTTATCTAGAGTTTCAGATGGCACCGACGTCGTTTCTTGTCATAATTGAGTAAACTGAATCGAAGACCACACAGGGTGTTTTTGTGATTTGTGTCTCTGATCCGTTCTGTGATTGTGCTTTCGTCGTCTTTAAGGTTATGTCAATTCGTTGTGGAATATTTTGAGGTTGATCGATCGATGTAACATATTTTAGAACAAACTTTTCCATGTACTTATGAACCATTCCAATCGAGCTGCTGCCGTAACTGAATTGTCCAGTGGTGGTATTGGTGAACGAAAATTAGTGAAAATCACAGGAAATAGCAATGCGTCGTCATTGAAATCGTACTTACTTTCAATTGGACCAAGAACACCATACTCAAATCATAAATTCCATTTGTAGTACCACTACAACAACTACTGAAAATACAAGCATGCAGCATACTATAAGCAAAAAACAAGGAGGTTCTGAAAATAAATTTCTATATAACAATTGTATTTTCAACGACTGCACTTTCCCTTGAAATGAATTAAATAATTTTCACCTTGTTCGTTGAATTATTAACGTCTAAATTATCTCAATCTTTTTTTAGTAGAAGTAAACTCTTGAAACTTAATTCGAGTTTCCTTGCCTTTCGGCAATTCAACCCAAAAAACTGGCAGAAAAAATTTACTCGTCCTACGGGCTTTTCCAATTCTCATTGGAATGTCAAGTTTACTATGACAAAAAAAGCTCTCGTGAGTGGGTGAGGAAAATCAGGTATCATTTCACTGTTGTCAAGACCATGTATGTTTTATAATATACACTGTTGCCTTAGAGCAAAACGACTGCACATCTGTATGAATATGTCGTGCTGTTGCTAGGCCAAAATGCTTTCGTAAATTATATTGCCAGCATTTTCAGTCGGCAAAATAGTAGGTCCATGAAAATGGAGTTCAACTGTCCGAATGCATAGTAACCACTGTTAACCTTCTCACTGGCATGATTTATACCTGATTTCCAGGTCACGTTGCTATGAGAAAAATCATTTGGATATACAGAGTGGCCACTTTTTTAATGGGATTGTATTGGTAACTTTTAAACCAAAAGAGTTAGAAGGTCGGTCAAATGGAGAAAAAGTTGCATTCATAGAAGCATTGTCAAGCAGTTCAAACAAATCGAGATTATCAGGGCCGGTTATTGAGATATCATAAGAAAAGTAAATTCTGTCATTTTAATTTTTCTTTTTTTTCTACTTTATTTCGAATATTATCAAAAAATGTCACAGAAGTTTTCTATTCGATAGTAAATTATCCTCAATTTGACATAATCAGAATTCGTATCCAACGTTTCGTACGCTCTGGGCCACCCTCAACCTCATTTTTTTCAATACGGCCTGCATATTTTATGACACTTTTCGAAATAACTTTTAACGCTAAATTCAACGATATATCATACAATGTCATTCAAAGTTGATTTTCAGGTGATTTTGACCCTTATCCAAATTTCTTTGGGTCGGATCTGTATTACATTTGAGTACCTTTAGTTTAATTAACAACATGCAATACATTCCGATAAGAAAATCAACTTACTCATCTTCAACTGAATGGAACGTAACAGAATCAAAGCAAGAAACAAGTAATAATTATTTACAAATTTCAAAAGGTGAAAAACCTAATTCATAATGATTAAACGAAACTATCATTTAATGAAAGAAAAATCAAATGATTATTCGAAAGTAAATAATGAACATTAATGAAGTAAGTGTTCGAAATGTCCACCATTTTGTAAAATGCACTTTGCGGTTCTGGAACCCATACTTCTTATACATTTGCTTATTTCGTCTCCTTGAATACCTTCCAATATATTCTCAATCTTCTCGCGAAGAATCTCTATTGTCGGGTTCGTAGTATCATAAATTTTATTTTTGAGATATCCCCACAAATAAAAATCCAGCGAATTCAAATCTGGAGATCTGGCAGGCCATGCTACTGGACCTCTTGTTCCAATCCATGAATCGGGAAAAGTTCGATTTAGATAGTCTGTGACTATTCTTGAGTTGTGTGGACCACATCCGTCTTGTTGGAACCATGGACTATTACGCCGATACCGTATAGAAAGATCATCCAACATTTCTTCTATAATTTCTACATATTTTGCTCCGGTTAGGTTGCCGTCAATAAAATAGGGTCCCAGTAATTTATTATTCAACAAACCGCACCATATGTTCAAAGAAAAACGATATTGATGTCTAACTTCATGAATTAAGTGAGGATTTTCTGTGGCATAAAAATGTTTGTTCCTTCGATTGAACATGCCAGAATTTGTGAATGTCGTTTCGTCTCCCCAAATATTGTTGTTATTCCGCACCTTCCGTTGAAACCAATTACAGAATTGCAACCTTCTCTCAGGATCATTGCGATATAGTTTTTGCACGGCTTGGTATTTATAGTCATGGTATCCGTGTCTCTTGAGTATTTTATTAACAGCACTTTTTGATAAATTGCATTCACTGCCCATAGTTCTCGATCCTATTCCTGGATTCATTCGAATTTGGGCCAGAACATTGATGTCATTGATGTCATTGATAGGCTCGTTTCGTCGTGCATAAGGACCTCTAGGTTTGATGAATGAATTATGTGCAAGTAACGTTGTAGATAAACGTCGAAACATTTTGTGTTGTTCTTTCAGGATATAATTCACTATACCTTTGTTGTGCTTTGAACGAATTTCGATCTAGTTTTATGTACACTTCGTACATATCTCTCTTCTCTTCATTTGTTTATCTTACCATATCGAATAAGTTGAATTGAAATTACTCAGAAAAGTATGTAATGACAAGTTCTTGTGACACAATAATAAACGAAGTGACAAATAATATGACATTTCTTGTTATGTTTTTTTTTTATCCACGGCCTACTACTTGAAAATAATACATTCAATAAACCTAGAGTTGTGCGTTTGTAAGAAAAAACAAGTCTATCAGCGATATCAATGTTCTGACCCAAATTCAATTGAACCCAGAAAAAAAATCGAGAACTGTGGCTAGTGAATGCAATTTATCAAAAACTGCTGTTAATAAAATAGTCAAGAGACGCGAATACAATGATTTTAAATTTGAATACCGAGCCTTGCAAAAATTATATCGTAATGATCTCAAAATGAAGTTCGATTCTGTGATTTGTTTCAACGGAACAAATGACAAATCCAACAATAATGATTCCTCTCGAGAAGATTGAGAATGTATTGGAAGGTATTCAAGGAGACGAAATAAGCAACTGTATAAGAAGAATGGGTTCCAGAACCGCAAAGTGCATTTTACAAAATGGTGGACATGTCGAACACTCACTTCATTAATGTTCATCGTTTACTTTCGAATAATCATTTGATTTTTCTTTCATTAAATGATAGTTTCGTTTAATTATTATGAATTAGGTTTTTTACCCCTTGAAATTTGTAAATAATTATTACTTGTTTCTTGCTTTGATTCTGTTACGTTCCATTCAGTTGAAGATGAGTAAGTTGATTTCCTTATCGAAATGTATTGCATGTTGTTAATTAAACTAAAGGTACCTAAATGTAATACAGATCCGACCCAAAGAAATTTGGATAAGGGTCAAAATCACCTGAAAATCAACTTTAAATGACATTGTATGATATATCGTTGAATTCAGCGTTAAAAGTTATTTCGAAAAGTGTCATAAAATATGCAGGTCCGTATTGAAAAAAATGAGGTTGAGGGTGGCCCAGAGCGTACGAAATGTTGAATACAAAATCTGATTATGTCAAAATGAGGATAATTGACTGTCGAATAAAAAACTTCGGTGACATTTTTGGATAATATTCGAAATAAAGTGGGAAAAAAAGAAAAATCAAAATGACAGAATGTACTTTTCTTATGATATCTCAATAACCGGCTCTGATAATTTCGATTTGTTTGAACTGCTTGACAATGCTTCTATGAATGCAACTTTTTCTCTATTTGACCGACCTTCTAACTCTTATGGTTTTAAAGTTACCAATACAATCCCATTGAAAAAGTGGCCACTCTGTATAGCAAAGTTATAGCATACGGTTCGGTGACATGATGGCCAAAGACTCAGCGGGTGGGGCGATCCAAAGGCTAAGCGCCATCCAAAGGCAAGCCAGCCTGGCTGCCACTGGAGCTAGGATGACCATCCCAACAGCCCCCTTAGAAGTCTTGCTGAACGTACGGCCACTTTATGTATACATACAAGGCGAAGCCAGGTCAGTCGCCAGAAGGTTGACCAGAAGGCGCCCATAAGTAGACTGCACGGCGAAGTGTATAACGATCTATGTGAAGAGTTGGAAACCGACCCCATAATGGGAATTTCATCGGACGAGATGCTTCCCAAGTATAGCTTCGAAAAACTTAGAAACAGTCATAGCAGACAGATAGGCATGGAAGGAAGGATCTCCAATCAATGCACAAATTGCCTGCTAGACAGACGGCTCAAAAACTAAAGAAGTTGTAGGAGCAGGAATATATTTAGTCTCACTGAACTTAGACAAACACGTGACGACATTCCAGGCAGAAGTTGCAGCAATACATCACTGCGCAGAGGAGTTACTGAGGCAAGAGATTAACGAAGACCATTGCCATATACTCTGACAGCCAAGCGGCTATTGAAGCAATCAGTTCCATGCAAGTTAACTCTGAACTTGTCTGGTACGGCTTGGAAACCCTACAAAAGGTAGGCAGTCAAAACCGACCATCTCTGACTTAGGAGCCAGGCCACAGAGGCTACAAGGGCAACGAAGAGGCCAATTCATTAGCCCAGAACCTTTTTGTGGCACAGCGAAAACGCTGCGAACACAACACTACTTTGGTTGAGAGATCAATCTCAAGAGTGGTGGAACAAGGCGCCGGGTATGGGACAGGCTGGAGAGTTCATCAAGGAACCATCGCCAAAATTTACAGAGTATCTGCTGAGCCAGAATAGTGGATCAACCGGGATCATGGTTGGGCACCTGACAGGGCACTGTAGACTAAATAAATACATGAATAACATCGGACTGTCAGACACAACCACATGTAGGTTCTGCCAAGAGGAGGAGGGAACATCAGCGCACATACTGTGCTACTATGAAGGCCTTACAAGGCTAAGGTTTTCAACGATAGGGAAGGAAAAACTACAATCCCCCCCAATATTTGGAGGACTCAAGGCAAGACCTATGGAGTCTGGTAACAAGGACGGACCTAGACAGATAATTCTATTATGACAGGAGGGCATAAACAATAGATCTGCGAAGGTCGCATTGGAGTGGCTCCTAGCCCACAAGCCCCGTACAAATCCAATCTGATGTAATCTATCAATATGAGTACCGAGAAATTTAGTGTTATCTGACGATTCAATGATTTTATCGCCTACTCTAACCTGAACATTTTTCTATTGGTCCTGCAATGAAACTGCGTAGTTAGTGGGTCAGTTGCCGACGCGTCGGACACGTGTCGCGTGAGATTGATTTATTTATTGTGTTGTTATTGTTATAAACTAACAATACTTATTTCTGTATTTCAATAGTCAGAGCTCCCAATTTCGTCATACTATTTCACTATGTTTATTATGTATATTCATTCAGATCGACTTTTGATGAAACGCTGAATACCTTCAAGTTTTTTTATATTTGACAAGCTTTCAACAACAAAAGGGTAATCTTCTATATAAACAAATACATCACTTATCAGTGGTATGAAATTGATTGAATCAAACCCTAAAATTTTCCCATAGTCTCTCGAGAGATGAATTTTCTGATTGTTTTTTTTTCCTCTTTCAGTGTCGATACAAGTGACGGTTTCCACCACGACCAAACTGGTGAACTGCAAAACGAGGGAACTGACGATGAATCACAATCAGTATATGGCCACTACTCGTATATTGGCCCTGATGGCAAAAATTACTACGTAGAATATATTGCAAACAAAGATGGCTTCCAACCTGCTGGGGAACATTTGCCCAGATCTGCTGGAGTTTCTAGGGTGGGACAGCTCGGAATCCCCTCAGCTGCTATAGCTTCCTTGGCTGGATGAATTTTTGAAAAACAGAACTAAAAAAATTTCTAATTGTCGTTCATTCATTCTATGTAAAATTCTCATGAATATTTCATTTTTGTACTATTAAATCCACGTTTGTCTGAGTGTTTATGTTTTTCATTTACCGAGGGAAATGCTCATGATAATTCGCCAGGCTATTGATATGAACATGAACTTTGGCTCAATCTCCAAAGATTAGAACCAATATGTCTACATGTACCTCTACAAACATTAAATAGCTGAACATCTTGAGAAGGAAAATATTCTCAATTTAATAGAAATATTTTTCTGAAAGTGAAAAATATACGATAAATATGGGTTTTTCTGTGAACATCTTAAAGAAAACAACTCCTTTTCGGGCTCCGTTGATTTGTCGTTTTCTACCAAGTGTTGTTCATCCTTGCACTTCTCCACCGTACTGATGAGGGCCGAGAGCCCGAAACACGTGTCTACGGTTAGCACTTTTCTCTGAGGGCTATGTCCATTAAATTCCTTCTATATATATATATATATATATATATATATATATATATATATATATATATATATATATTTATATATAATATATATATATATATATATATATATATATATATATATATATATATATATATATATATTTATATATTTTCTTTGGCTTCTTGACCACATATATATTTTCTTCAATTTCTCGGAATGAAGGTCTGATTCAGTCTATTCGTATAATTTCTCTTAAGTACGTTTCGACATAGTATTTGTCATCTCCAGGTTAAAACACTAAAATTAAAGATATGGATTTTGAAACATATTTAACTCAACACAATATTGAAATGTATGCACTAAAATGATTCTTTAACAACATATGGTTCGAAATATAACAAGTTATTTTACTCAATATGAAAATATCTGTAACATTTATGAATATTCACTCACAAATTATATTATTTGAATTCTGCGTTCGCATCGTACGAACGTTATTGTAGGTGTGTGACTGCGACGAAGTTATCGAGAATGGTTTGTTCATCTTTCATGCATTCCAACCTCTTCACAAGTACACCAGATTGTTTATATTGAGTTCTAGTATATGAGCCGGACTGTATTTTTTTGGCAGCATGTAAAGATCAGTTTTCATTATTATTACTATAAACAATGTTAAAAAAGGTTTTTATAAATCTGGCTTAAGTTTTTGATATTATTTCTAATGTTAATGCTATTGGGGTCTTTTTTAATATGTATCATCTCAAGGAATGTTCTCACTCTTGGATTCATTTCTTTGGCCAAAATTCCAACGTTGTTAGTGTCAAACTTATGTTGATTGTCTTTTTCGTGTTTGGATAATGTAATGTCGGTTTTTGAGTATTTGTGGGCTTGTACTCGTTTCTGCAAATATTGTTTTGTTTGACATATATAGGTACTTTGACAGTCTTCACACGGTATTCTATATACTGTATGAGTTTGTTTGTTTTTTGGTATTTCTGGTTTTGATTTTGAATAAATGGTTTCGTTCGTATTTTTCAGTCGGTGTGAAATAGTTATGTTGTGTTTTTCCATCGATTTATCAATTTTATTCGATAGTATGTCTATGTAAGGTAAAGGTATTTATGTTGTTGTTTTTTTTACTTCATTATAATTTTTATTGTAGATCGCATGTCGTTTGTTTAATGTTTTTTCCGCAAAGTGGCTGGGGTAATTATTTTCTTTCAATATATTCTTGATTATTTCTATATTATTTTTCCTGAATTTTTGGTGAGCAAGCTTTATAGCTCTGTCAGTTAGATTTTAAATGCCATTTTTTCTGTAACTAAAGGGTGCGTTTGACAAATAGTCTGTGTAACGATTTCATGCATTTGGTTTAATTAACCAGTTTGTGAAATTTTTTCCATTATTGTCGGGTATTATTGTTGTGTCAAGAAAGTTTATTTGTTTTTCTATTTCTTTTTCTATTGTAAATTTCAATCTAGGATGATATTTATTGAATTTTCCTAGAATTTCATCAACTTTGTCAGTAGGAACACTGGTTAAACAATCGTCTACATATCGTTTGAAAAATATTGGTTTGAAAGTTAGTGATTTGATGATCTTCTCTTCAACATACTCCATAACCAGATTTGCCACTGACAAAGTTGATGAAATTCTAGAAAAATTTGATAAATATCATCCTTGATGGAAATTTATAATAGAAAAAGAAATAGAAAAACAAATAAACTTTCTCGACACAACAATAATACACGACAATACCAAAAAAAATTCCACGAACTGGTTTATCAAACCAAATGCATGAAATCGTATAGCCAAACGCACCCCTCAGTTACAAAAAAAATTTTATTCAAAATTCAACTGACAGAGCTATAAAGCTTGCTCCCCCAAAATTCAGGAACAATAACATAGAAATAATCAAGAATATATTAAAAGAAAATAATTACCCCAGCCACTTTGCGGAAAAAACAATAAAAAACGAATACATGCGATCTACAATAAAAATTATTATGAAGTAAAAAAGAAACAACAACATACATACCTTTACCATTCATAGACAAACTATCGAATGAAATTAATAAAACAATGGAAAAACACAACATAACTATTTCACACCGACTGAAAAATACGAACAAAACCATTCATTTAAAATAAAAACCAGAAATACTAAAAAAACAAACAAACTCATACAGTATATAGAATACCGTGTAAAGACTGTCAAAGTATCCATATATGTAAAACAAAACACTATTTGCAGAAACGAGTACAAGCCCACAAATACTCAAAAACTGACATTACAGCCTTATCCAAACACGAAAAAGAAAATCAACATAAGTTTGACACTAACAACGTTGAAATTTCGACCAAAGAAAGGAATCCAAGAGTAAGAACATTCCTTGAAATGATACATATTGAAAAAGACCCCGAGAGCATTAACAATAGAAATGATATCAAAAACTTAAGCCAGATTTATAACAACCTTTATTAACTTTGTTTATAGTAATAATAATGAAAACTGATCTTTAGATGCTGCCAAAAAAATACAGTCCGGTTCATGAACTAGAACTCAATAAAAACAATCTGGTGTACTTGTGAAGAGAGAAAAAATGCATGAGAGATAAACAAACCATTTCCGATAACTTTGTCGCAGTCACACACCTACAATAACGTTCGTACGATGCGAACGCAGAATTCAAATAATACAATTTGTAAATGAATACTCATAAATGTTACAGATATTTTTATATTGAGTTAAATAACGTGTTATATTTCGAACCATATGTTGTTAAAGAATTATTTTAGTGCATACATTTCAATATTGTGTAATATGTCTCAAACTCCATATCTTTAAATTTAGTGTTTCAACCTGAAGATGACAAATACCATGTCGAAACGTAGTAGTAAAAAAATTTCATGAATAAACTAAATCAGACCTCTATTCCGAGAAATTGAAGAAAATATATATATATATATATATATATACATAGTTTCCGGAGTAACACTCCAAAATAAGTATTTTTTTGACATTTATATATTATCATGGGGTATAATAGATTGATATGAAGTTATCTTGAACGATGGAAGATAGTGACCAAAGATAATTCAGATAATTCCACATCTGATTTTTATGAATACGTTTTTTTCTTTTAAATTTCAACATAGGATCAATGGTATTTCTTCCGTTTTCAATACCCCCACGCACGATGAGAGTAATAAAGAACCGTTCAAAGCAAGGGCGTCGATATAGGGAGTAATTACCCCTCACCCAAGAGAAAATTAAATGGTATTTTACTATTTTTAAATATAATTATAAATAAATCCAGGTCCAATATACCTGAATGTTTCACTTGGATAACGATGTCTCGTCTCATTCCACATAGGTCACATGAGGAAAGAAATGGAACTAACTATTTTTGTTTGCTCAATCGCCTCTTTGGCGAGAATCACGGTAAAAGTAAAAAAAATTGTCACAAGGGGTGGTTTTTCAAAGGAGTGGTTGGACAAGAAAACCAGATCCAACTTTTTTTTTCCTGGAATTGCTTTTAAGGATGACGAGAATCAGGGAAAAAATATAAAAAGAATCGGAGAAAACATCAGATTCGCGCATTTGCTTCTATGACTGACGAAAATCATGGAAAAAATATTTAAAGAATCTTGTCACAATGGTTAGTTCTTGAAAGAGATGGTTCGAAAAAAAAACATTTTCGAGCCTTTTTTCCTGAATTGTTTTCAAAGCTCACGAGAACCATGGGAAAATTTGTTGCAAAGGGGTTGGTTTGAAAAGGGATAATTTTGGTAATGTTTTAAATGATGACTTTTTGAATATTAAACTTTAATTAGAAAAATCAATACCCAAAATCTTCTTGAAATGTTGTTCATAATATGGACAGTCACATTCTAGCAAAAAAGTCGATTTTTTTTACAGAATAATGAAGTGTTAATTCATTGTGGGTCAAAATATATTTGATGCGTTTTTGATACACACTTGCAGAGGCTCAATTGAATATTTAAATAAAAATGGTGTAAGTATGAGCAAGCAAGTTTAATGAAAGTTCAAGATGTACGCATGTTCATTCTAATAACTCCACAGAAAATAACTATTGATAACTGAGTAAATAAACGACCAATTTACCTTCTCAAACATGAAATAAAAACTACATACCTTGATTGACTTTTCATCTGAGTTTCACAGGAATTATTCACAAGATGTTTTTTCTGGAGCTAGTCGAATTCGGAATGAAAAGTACATATATGACGCCGAGAAACGTACACGATATTATGGCCGTCATCGAGGGGCTGAAGAGAGGAAATGTTTCGCAATAGCTAGCCGCAACCCTGAGAAGGTTATCTGGTCTTTTGTTTACCCCTTCACAAAGTTGGGAGCGTATACGATAACTTTACAAAATTCGAAAATAATTAGTTCCGCTTCTTCGTTATTTTGGACCACTGTGCATTCCCATCGTAGATTTTCAGTGTTTTTTCAAAAGTGTAGCAAGCTCAGAAATAAGTTTTCCAATCCTCGAAAGCTTGAAGAAGGGGCTGAGGGCAACAATGGGCCAAGTAAGGTTATTGGCTTTAGCATTGCTACATATTCATTGGGACATAGATTTAAATCTAGATGCTGAACTAGAAAGATTTACCAAAATAAAAAAAGGCATTTAGATTTGATATTTTGAATAAAATTCCTTTTTTTTTTCTTGTGAGTACTTGCATGTTTGAGTTAAACATGCGCTGAGTCATTGCGAATTATACGTCCAGATTTGAATGTGCATATACATGCGCCTCGACACAACGCATACACATCCAAGTCAGTACCCGGCTTAAGATGTTCACACAAATATGAAATTGCTGTTAATTAAGTTCGATTGATCGATTTCTTTTACCCCCTCTTTTTCCTTTCATTTGAGAACCATTCGTTCTTGTCAATCTGATACTACTTGACACAGTTTATCTTCCTTTGACAAACATTTTCTCACTTCCTTTTGTTTTGAGTAAGATAACGGAGAAATATCAGGAAGCATTTGAGGTGATTTGAATTCTCCCCCAACTTTTGATTGATAATTCAAGAATTGTTGTAAAGTGCGACAACTTACCTAAAATAGGTTTATATTGAGTAATTCGCCAGAAAAACCAGTGAATTTTCAGTAGTACTATGAGTACTTCAAAATCATCAGGTTACTGACATGATTTGTAATTATGCAGGAAGTTTGAGATGTATAACCGTATTTATTTTGAAGTAGGTATTGTATTTGATAAAATTATTTTTTGAGTAAATTGAGTAAATGTAAACAATTTATTGATTTAAATACAAATTGGTACAATGAAATCACAATTCTCTGCGCTGGAAACGTGGCTACTGCTCATTGAAGTGCGGGAAATGCCGAAGGTGTTATTACTCGAACCTGTAGCGTTTTTAAAATTGGATCTCATCTTATTTATTATGTTTTGTTGATGTTGTTCATCTAACCAGTAGGTAGGGTTTGATAGAATTGCTTTTACCATGTCCTGTTATTTTAATAAGATTCTTGTTCCGATACACCTGCTTTTGCCAATTGTGAAACAGCAGTGTCTCGGTGAGAATGATTTGAAAATGTTCTGGTCATATTTAAATTTGCCAATTCTGTAGACTTCTTGGTCCATTTACTAATTTCATGCACTCCAATTGGCATATTTTTGAACCAGCCAAGGGTTTTTTGTTTTCTCCTGTTAGGATTCACTGTCAGAAATAACATATCTGTTTTAATATCGATATTTTCGCTTCTTTTTATCATTAATTAATCTAGAAGTCTCACTGGACAACGGTTCACTTCATTATGGTTGGGTACAAGCTATTTATTATTAGCACACGGTTAGGAGCAGAACCTTGTGTGGTTTTGGTAAAAATAGGATTAAATTGTATTCTACCAGTTGGAGTATCATTATTTTCAGTTTCCTTCTGGAAATAATGAGTCAAACATGACGCTATTTCATTTCCTCTCCACGCAAGTTCTACAGAAGCAATTAGGGAAATTTCTATTTGTTATCCTTTCGATGTAATTTCATCCCACGCTTCTCTCATTGCTATGTACTCGGTATCTCCAAATGCTGATGCACTCACCTTTCTCTTGTCCGGTAACATTTAAAGTTCCATCCTTTTTGAATTTCTTGCGTTTCGTGCGACTGAAAATATGGGACTAGAGAATGGATCAATTACTCTATTAAACTCCTTCATATATTTTTTTTGTATTTGTTTCGCCGTTACGTTCCACATCGTTTCAACCACAATTTCTTCATAAATTTCTCCATTACCTTTTCGCATATTGAGAGCCCAATCTTTCAAAATGGATGCTATCATTTCAGTGGAAATTGATTCATTTAGTACATGGTTTCTTTCACTACAAAACGTAAGGAATTGTTTCCATGCGTACTTTTTTGTTTTCACTGTATTATGAGGCTCAGTATTTTGTATACTTCCGTCTATTGCATTCAATGATAAATCTCCGAATCGACTCATTTTTGAACAATTATTGATAAACGTCAAAATTTCACGGTCCTGTTAGTTTGTGTATTGTTGTATATTGATGTCGATGTGATTACTACGGAAATGAAATTATTGTAAAATTTTCGATTGGTGGTGCTACTCTATGTATAATCAGGTATTATCGAAATTATTCAAGGTAACTTAACTGAATTGAATTTTATATTAATATCTTGGTTTTCCTTTGGAAATTACTGACAATGCGCTTTTCTATTTTATTCATTATCAACTGTCTTTTTCACAATAGCAACAGAATTTTTAAAAATCACAAGTCATACGTCAAAAATATATATAGGGTCAAACAACTTAATTACATTATATAGGGTAAAACAACTGAATCTAAACATTCTTCCCTCAATGGAGCCTCCTGCTTAAGGTCTTAGTTCGACTCCAGAAGATCCAGTTTGCAATTTTTTTAAGTGGGTCGTCTGTAGGTTCCAAACTGCGCCTTCATATCTACTACTCTGACTAGACCATCTTTTCCAGAATATGTAGCAACTATTTTACCGAGTGGCCAATTTTTTCGAAGCAGTTTGTTATCAAATATGATGACAACATCATTAACCTGTAGAGCCGATTTATTTTTCCCAAACCATTTGGTTCTTTTAGTTGAGGTAGGTAAATAATCCTTCCCCCATCTGTTCCAGAATTTTTCAGATAGGTCTTCTGCTATTTTCCATCGTTTCCTGTTGTCTGCATCATTTATTTCATACCTCTCAAATTAATGTGTACCAATTGAGAAGTGGTTTGGTGTTAAACTTTCTTCATCTCGACTGTCCGATGAAATAAAGGTTAGAGGTCGACTATTAACAATTTGTTCAGCTTCACATAACTGGGTGTATAGTACTTCAGGTCTTGGTGTTAATTTCAGAGATCTCTTGACTGATCTGACCATCCTCTCCCAAGCTCCGCCCATATGGAGACTTCCAGGCGGAATGAATTTCCATTCTGTTTCAAAATTCACCAATCGGTTTTTTATCAAATTTTCGTCAAGTTTTTCCAAGTAATTTTTCAGTTCATTTAATGCCCCTCTGAGATTGGAACCATTGTCACTCATCATCATACAAGGTTGTCCTCTCCTTGCGAAAACTCTTCTCATTGCCAGGATAGCGGAATCGGCAGTCAAAGATTCTGCTAATTATGCCCTTATTGATGAACAAGTGAATGAAACTCCATACCTCTTTTCTTTCCTGCGACTAATTGTTACTTCGTATGAACCAAATTAGTCCAAACCAACATATGGAAAAGGGCGTGGTGGTCTTCTCAAACAAAATTCTGGTGGACCCATTTCAGGTATTCTTGGTTTCGCTCCCCTTGATTTGCACTTCAAGCACCTCTGGGATGCAGTGTGTACTACTTTTCGTCCTTGAATTATCCAGAATGTTTGTCACATCTGATTCAAGACCTACTATTTACCACTATGTTGAAAAATACAGTGATAATGGTATATCAGAAGTCTTGTATGAGGATGATTTTCCTCCAAAATAATCGGCTTACTGGTTTCCTCGTGTAGAATCGATGATGTATCCGTCCTACCATACAAACGTAAAACTTTGTCATCATCTAAGCCTGGGGATAATTGAAGCAATCGACTATTTTTCGAAATATCTTTTTCTCTTGAAAATAAATTCATTTCTTCTTCAAATGTATCCGCTTGAGCTTTTTTAATCCAAAGTAATTTTGCTTCTTTCAGATTTTACTTCGTGAGTTCTTTCGTTTCCGAAGCTTTCTTTTTGAAAAGGTTTACGAATTTCAATTCATATGCAGTAGACCTCACTAAATATGTCCATTTTGAAAATCTTGTAATGTCAGGTAAGTACCAAAACACTCTGACCTTACAGTTCTAAAATAGTTTCTTCAATTTCTTCAATTTTGTTCACTTCTCTTGGCCAGTTCTCACATTTATCGTATAAGAACTTAGGTCCCATATACCATCTACCATTATGGTTCAGATCAGTCTTTTTTCGTACCTTGTTGCATCATCTGCGACGTTCAATTTTGTTGGCACCCAGTTCCAATCTTCAATATTACTTCTTTCATAATTTTATGTGTGCAACAAATATTTTGAAATTTATTTCTTCAGATCTTATCCAACAAAGTACAGTTCTGGAGTATGTCCAAAAGAATGTCTTGTCTATCTTCAATGTGTGTTCTTCCTTTATTTTTTCTGCGAGTCTACTTGCCATTACTGCAGCTCGCAATTCCAGTCTCGGTATGCTCATCTCCTTTATGGGGGCTACTTGCGTTCTAGACATAATCAAACTGATTTCTACACCATTTTTGTTTTTGAATCGGAAGTAGCTCACCGCAGCAAAAGCTTGTTCACTAGCGTCAGCAAAGACATGAAGTTGAACCACCATATTCTTCCAATTTTCAGTTTGGTAGTTTTTCCACTTCTCGTAGTTTTTCTAACCATAATTTCCATATGCTTCCAAAGCCTACTGTGATTTCATCATCCCAATTTATTCCAGATTTTCAAAGTTTCTGCAAGAATAACAGAATGTCCCAGTGAGCCCAATGGATCGAATAACGACATAACTACTTTGAGGATTCCTCTTTTAGTGGGAGTTTTCATACCTGTTAAGATTTCTTTATTCATCTTGTGGAAATTCATAGAAAAAGTTAAAATGTCTCCTTTTGGACTCCATTTCAGACCTAAAATTCTTTGTGGACTAAACATATTTGTGTTATTTTCCAGTTTGTCTATATTTCTCAGTTCACAAGAAATTTTTTCAACTAGATTTGATGAACTACTCACTCAAATTCCTTATTCAAAACCTCCTGCTTTGTGAAACATCATAACATAATTCGCTAGTTTAATTGCTTCTTCTTCGGTTTCTACACTTTTCAGATATTCGTCCATGTAATGTTTGTGCAGAATTGCATCTAATGCTTCGGGATAGTTCCTTTGGAAATCCATGGCATTCCTGTTCTTGACATACTGAGCAGAGTAGGGAGAAGAAACAGCTCCAAACATCATAACTTGCATAGCATAAGTCGAAGGTTTGTCTTGTTTCACATGTTCTTCCCAATCAAATCTCTGGGCAGGATGATCTTCTCCCCTTATTCTCACCTGGTGGAACATTTCGGTATTTCCGCTGGAAAAGCAACTCCATGTTGACGAAATTTCCATAATATTCCTATGAGAGAGTTATAAAGATCAGGATCTGTGATGAGCATGTCATTCAAATTCGTTTTCTGTGACGTGGCTGCAGCATCGAAAACCAGTTTCAATTTTCCAGGTTTATTTCCATTGATAACACCGAAATGTGGAAGATACCAAGTGTTCCATGGGTTTTCTTCTGTTTCTTCAGCCGATAACTTTTTGCATACCCTTTGGAAATATATTCTCCGATTTTCTTTCTATATGCTTCTTCAAACCCCTTGTCACGTTTCATTCTTTTTTCTATGTACCCATGTACCTTTGTAATGCAACTGCCCTACTATCTAGAATACTCGATATATTTTCCCTCTATAAAAGACCTGTTTCTCACCTATCTCCTACTCGCATTGTAATATCTTGCATCAATTTTTCAGCCCTATCATTTGTTACGGTCTATTTTCAGATCGGGATCCTTCAAATTGAGCGACTGTTTCTAAGAATGCGTATTAATTTTTTCAGTGAACCTTTTCCTTGTTTCTACAAATAATTTGGATGTTCTATCATTTGATCTCAGATAAACGTAGAAAATACCTGGATAGTCAGTCGTTCGATATGTCAACGAATACAGCAGTGAGAACCGACAATAGGTCGCTAATTACAACTAATATTTAATGTGATGAAAAAGGATGGCCAATCGAGGTACTCCACTTGGAGTATTTCGCGCATTCCTATACGAGAGTTCCATTTCACATTTTTAAAAAACGAATCAGTAGCAAAAGATTTCAGGCGAGAGCATAGTGGTGTCTTAGTTCATTTGAAATTACGTTCTGTTAATTTTATTGAATAATACCCAAGTGTGGGGATTAAATCTCTGTGTTCGTTTCTGTGATTATCAAGATTATTTGGTATCTGTCTCCTCACTTTAAGAGGGATATAAGCTGAAATCAGACTCTGAGGCCACACGCCATCCAAGGTATGAATCAATTACTATTTATCTCGGATCATGGAATTATTCTTCTCCTTTTCATTTATCAGCCTTTTTTTTTCAATCCGTCATTGGGTACACTCTCGGGAATTCCGCGCGAGGAGGAATCTTCACAGGACCCACTGTAGTCCTAAGAAGTAGAGAACCACCCTCAGTGCTTGCAGTTCATGGGGTGCAGGGATTTGGATGAGTACCCATTTTATTTTAATTTGCCTATTGCCTTCAACCACCGATTTTGAAACCATATAGGAAAATACGTATCCACCGCTTAGTTTTTCAGTTGTAGAACTGTCACAACCCCTAGTACGTACTGGGCTAGGAATTTTAGCCCTAAAAACTGACTGTTTTGTATAAATAACGTTCTGGTTAATATACACTTTTCTCATTCTCCATTCAAAGTGGGATTATTATCAACGTAACTATTGTACAAGAATCTCCCCTTCTCCACTGAGCTATCCAGTGTTCTACCCTACTTTTCAATACTGGCTAACAGGTAGATCACTATAAATTTTGGTACAATTTATTATTAGAACACTTAAGAAATAACTTTACTAGCTTCAACTCTTGAAATTAGCACTGCCAGAAAAAAACCGTATCACATTTTCTTTAAACAAAAGATTTTTCTCGGGAATTTCAACACCAAAAGATTCTGTAGTGAAAAACTGTACTACTTGGTTATGTAGGTCGCCATTTTCTTCACATCCTGAATGTCTTACATGTTAAACAATCTTATCATCCACCTTTCTTCGAAATTGTTGTAAATTCCCATGAAGAATCCAACCCAATTTTGTTCTCGACAGTACAGGAGAATTTTTTGGATCCTCTATTATTTCACGACTTGTTATGAGATCCCAGTTTTCCTGACCGATTGGCAATTTATGTTTAGCATTGAGCATATTTGCAAAATCAACACCTTGTTAATGTTTCCATCTAGTTTTGAGGTAACGAGCATTAATACTTTGAACCGGTAAATCCATATTTCCGAATGAAACTAATTTTGACCCAGTATTCTTTACAGAATTTTTGTCAGCCCACTCCAAAAAAATATTTGTATTTTTGCCATCTACATTCAACTGTGAAGCAACATTTTCATCTCATAACGTTACCGTGGACGCTTCATCGAATATTGCATATACTTTTATTTTCTTGTCACTTGATTTCAAAGTAAATGGTGCAATACGTAATGAAACTTGCTTACCAAAAGACTTCCGTGTATGTGCTATCAATTATTCAGAAGTACCTGGAGTTGAGTTACCTGGAGATTCATGTGTTTCATTCACTCTTTCCTTCCTAAAGTCCTCGTTGTGCAGTAAAGGATGATGAAATTTTGAACAGCCGCTTACATCACATCTTCTCTTCCTGGTGCAGGAGAAAATCCTATGTAAATTGCTGATACAGGTTCCATTCTTCTTGACAAATGTCCATTTTTCATCTGGGCTCAACTTCTTGAATTTTTCGCAGATGTATACTTCGTGGTTTCCCTTGCAAAAAATACATGTCGTGTTTATATTTTCACTTCTACTTTCTGTTGTCACTAGAGACGTTTTATGCCTTTCTTTTTGTGAAAAACCTATATTATTTCAACCCTTTGAAATGACCATTTGAGCGTAGTTTTCCCCTTCTGATTTTCCCCATATCCAGTTTTTGAAATCATTCAAAGAAAAATCTTTTTCATTTCTTGAGACTTTTTCACCCCAAGATAATTGTAGATTATATGGTAATTCCTGTAACAATTCTGTCAACAGTTGTGGACAGTTCATATAACTCCATTCATAGCTACCAAATTTGAAACCACACCAGCAAAATGAGTGAGACTTGAAAAATCATTCTGTTTCACTACAGGTAAATTTTTTGCATCATTAATGAGAGTTCGAATTATAAGATCTGATCTTCCAAATCTACTTTTTAAAATATGCATTATTTCACTCACCGATGAATTCGAGTTCATTAGTCCATCCACGGCTCTTCGGGCATTTCCCCTTAAACACTTCCTCAAGCGACATATATTTTCTTCATCAGATAGACCCAACAAATGTGAAGTTGAAGTGAACTGCGCGTAGAAATGATGCCATTTTTTTATATCACCAACGAATTTTGGGAGATCCTTGTCAATATTTTGTCTTGATAGAAACTTGTTGATGTCAAAGGAATTTTATTATTATTAGTCATATCTTACTTTTTATTATAACCGCCACCATTTTTTTAATAAAAATTTGGATGATCAGTTAACCACTTCTCAACCACACCTTTCGGAGATATCTGAGAAATCTACCCTACAGGTAATACCTTTATTCGACCTTCCTCGGATATCAAATTTGTGTTACCGTCAGAAGCCTTTTCGAATCTTGCCTCATCTGAAGCTAGTTTATTCAAAACCCGTTGCTTCTCGTGTTCCAAATGCTTGAGTTCCATCTCTTGTTCCTGTGCCAACAACCTTGCTATCTCTTCATCTGCCTTCACTTGTGCTTCCAAATTCTTGCTTCTTGTTTAACTAGTTTTCAGAACGTAGACATGTTTCATTAGTTTTTGAGCCTTGACTTCCTCTTTTCGATGGCTGCTTGGATATGTCGTTTCCATCCCTTGAAGCTTGCTCACCTTGATCCATTAGTCTTTGTCTACTTCTCGTAATAATCCCTTCATCGACTTGTTTTTCTATAATTTGGCTTCCTTCAAGGCGAAGGACCAACGCAGAGTTGTAAAGTGAGACAACTTACCTAAAATAGGTTTATATTGAGTAATTCGGCAGAAGGATCAGCACAATGTTATGAAGTTCGACAACTTACCTAAAATAGGATCAGGATCAGCGAATTTTCCCTTTTATATCAATATCTTGGTTTTCATTTGGAAAATACTGACAATGCGCTTTTCGGTTTTATTTATCATCAACTGTCTTTTTTCACAATAGCAACTAAGATGTCTTAAAATCCTGGCGCTTGCTCTTATACCTGTAGAAGTTTGGGATCGACTTGGCGACACTTGGCCTACTTGATAATAGAGATTAACTAGCGTGTCAGATGGCGCCAATTTCATTTAGTTTCAATTCACTTACAGGGTATATTTATTTCCCCAGCTCTCTTTTTGAGGCTAACTGTTCGCGGGTTCTAATTCTAGCTTTGCTATTGGTTGAAAAGAGACATCTGTCAAACTTCACCAATAGCAAAGTTAGAATAAGAAGCCCCGAACATTGCTCAAAGAAAGCACTGTCGTGTTGTTTTTCGTATTTTGTACCATTCGAATTTGAGGTCAACTGCATTTTGACAGACGGAGAATTGAAAATGAAATTGTCATTTAATTGCAGAAAATATGAAATTCAATGCATACAATATGATGAACTATGAAAATATCATTATTAGTCAATTCGTCAAGATTTGTACTTGCTTTTGGTACTGAATACAGGTGAATATTCGAATCTGCGGCTTTATACTGTCCACACAAAATACAAATGTGGCCATTTTACAAAAAGTATCCTTACACACTACATTACCTGAAAATAAACAATTTCTCACGCACGAATGAACTGATTAACTAGTAATTTTCTAAAGTACAAACTCAGCAATAAGCTGAGCAAGATTTCAAATCAAAGAGATGGAAAACGCATAAATACCCACAAAACACCAAAAATGATTTCATATAGGATGCTGCAAATGTCATAAATTAAGTTCTGAATTTAAGCGAGAATATAAACATTTTTGGTCGGCGCCATCTACCACAGACTACCACAGAGAGAAGCTCTGTTGAAGTAACAGGTGGTGTCCCCTCGAAAATATAAACAATATCGAATCAGTTCATTCACCAGGGTTTTTAGACATCTTAATAGCAACATAACATTTCAAAATTACAAGTCATACATCAAAAATATATATAGAGTCAAACAACTAAATTACATTATATAGGGTAAAACAACTAAATCTAAACAAGATTATACATAAATAAAAATGCTGGTTGTGTTTTCCAATAAAACATGTTCAATATTTTTCTGACACATGATTCGTTAGCTTGTTTAATGTCAATTTCTACCTTTTTCACTGGCCGCGTCATCAGGTTCTCTATTCATGTCCAAACTATTCAAAATATACTGCAATATTCTATAGACTTTTATCGGAACGATAATTTAGATGGAAACGGAAATTCATGGTGAGTTTATCAAGTTATAAACAACTCATACGAAGTATTCTGAGAATGAGCAGATCCTGGATTAAAATTTTTTTCCTGAAACGTGCGATAGAATTGAATTGTATCAGAAAATAAACAAAAAGATATCTTTTTTTTCCTTTAAAAGGAATAAAATCTAATATTACGTGTTATATATTTCAACAAAAAACTTTAAAAATTCTTATCTCTGAAAATAATAGATTAATCAACAACATGGAAAAAAAACTAAACGACACGTTAACAAACATAAGAAACACTATCCCCGACAACATGTACAACAAATCCATCAACATCTAAAGGACAAGAACAGAAAAAACCTTTTTAAAGACCAAACAAAACAAACCAAAAAATTTGACAATTTATGTATCGCACAAGCCAAAGGTCCAAAAAAATTAATAGAAAACCCTGAAGAATGGCTAGAAAATCGTACAAACGTATCAATACCAGATGACGTACAAGAAATCCTAGCACTTGGACCAAATTTCCGATATAACAGTAGCATTGAAACAAACATAGGTCAATTACAAGAAAAAGAAAAAAACCAACTTAGAACCACAGTATGTAACATACTTACGAACCACAAAAGGAAAACCAACGAAAAGTTGTCAACCGAACAAACACACATCAACCAAAAAATCAAAAAAACAAAAGCATTCATAAGAGACCACCCAAACCTCACAATCCTCAAACCAGACAAAACAAATAAAACGGTAATCATGGAAAATACAGAATATAAACAAAAAATGGAACATCTACTAGCTGACACAAACACATACGTCATCATTAAAACAGATCCAACAAATAAGATGCAAAAAAAAAACAACGAACTTATAAAAAAATGGGAAAAAGATAAATATTTCACTAAAACAGAAGCGTCCACTCTTTTAATACACAATGCCCACCCACCATCCTTATATGGACTACCAAAACTACACAAAGAAAATACCCCATTACGCCCAATTGTGTCGTGTATCCAATCTCCATTTGAAGCGTTATCCAAATTTTTAGCAAAATCCCATTAATATAACTGGCCAAAACCCCATTAATAAAAGATTCGTGTTATATACAATTAAACCATCTAACCTCCCAAACAGCATAATTACCAAAAACAGGTTGGAAATACAACAACATACAATCCCTTTCTTAGAAGAATTCCTTACAGCCCTTGAGTACACTCTAACGTCCACATATTTCTCTTACAACAACACTTTTTATAAACAAATCGAAGGATGCGCAATGGGAGCATCAATCTCAAGTGTCATTGCCCAAATAGTAATGGAAGATCTAGAATTAGCCACAATTGCAAAATTAAATTATAAATTACCGTTTTTCTACAGATATGTTGATGACTGTTTATTATTGATACCACACGACAAATGTAACTATACTCTGGAAATATTCAACAAATATCACCAAAAATTACAATTCACTATGGAAAAGGAACTACTAAATGAAATCAACTTCCTTGACCTAACATTACATACCAACAATAACATCATCAAAACCGAATGGTTCACAAAAGAAACATGGTCAGGCAGATAGCTGAATTTCAAGTCAAACCACCCATTTAACCAAAAAAAAACAGTAATAATTGGACTAGCCGACAGAGCTATCCACCTATCAGATCCCATTTTCAGGCCCAAGTGTATAAAAAAACCAAAAGCTGCACTAATAAAAAATAATTACCCTAAAATATTCATTGACAGAATTTTCAAAGAACGCATAAACAAATTTTACAACCAAAACTGTATTCAAAAAACCCCCAATAATGCCAAATATATATCCATGCCCTACACAAAAGGACTATCAGAACAGCTATCACACGCAGTCGAACCTTTCAACCTAAAAATCGGCCAGAAATGTCACCAATCCCTAAAAACAAATTTCTCAAAACTGAAAACAAAAATCCCTAACCATAAAAAAACACACCTAGTTTATCAAATTCCATGCAAAGAACCTACATGCAATAAAGTATATATTGGACAGACAAAACAATACCTGGAAAATCGAATAAAATCTCATTAATACACGCACAACGCACCTACTGCACTCAACAAACATAAACGCACCACCACCCATGAATTTGATTATAATAATACAAAAATTTTAAAAACTGAACCTAACACAAGAAAAAGAGAAATTCTAGAAATGATAGAAATTAAAAACACACCAAATTGCCTCAATGATAAAACGGATATAACCAATTTAAACCAAATTTATTTCAATCTGATATAATGAGATCTATTCTATGTAATCACTTATGATTTCGGGCCAAAAGCAAACGCAGACCCCCTGCCATATGGTACAACAATCTACCCCAACAATCATCCACCCTTCCCCCCCTTCCCCATATAAGTAAATCGTTTAAACAAACAAGAAACACAAACGCCATCTACCTCACGAAGGCCAAAGACACCAGCGCTTCACACACAGAATCCTACTTTCAATAATGCCATACGAACACTAGTACACCAAAGATCCACAGGTGACACCACAAATAGATACATCATAAAACAAGCCTACATTACCGACTGACAGTACATGGTGTGCCGATACCAACAACAAATCAAACAAACGAAAACAACAGATAATTTTTGTTTCACATACGACTAATTGTTCAAAAATGACAAAAGCACTCACAATTGGATTCACCACACCCTTTAATACCAGAGATCACACCTTACACGGAGAACAGAGCGTGTCAAACCCTAATTTTTGATGGCAAGCCCAAATTAAAAAAAAAACCCATAACAAAACATTTGTATAAACAATACCATTTTTACTTACAGCTCAAAAACCATCCTGTTATTTAAGTTTAATTTTAAATATTGCATGAAAACTATGTCCTTTGAAGAAGACGAGGGACCCCCCGTCGAAACGTCGACCAAATAAAAAAAATAAATCAATAATGAAGACAAACCTCAACAACTAATTATTCATACAAAAACGAACCTCAATCCCAAGAAAACTTCCTGAAGTACAAATCGAAAGGTTCAAGAAACATTTCAATATATATATATATATATATATATATATATATATATATATATATATATAATATATTATATATATATATATATATAATATATATAATTATTTATCTCCTACCCCTTCTGGATATTTCATAGTAGGTACTACTCAGAAAAGATCGCTTCGGTTGTAATGGGTGTAGGCAGATCATCTTGAAACTAGCATCCAGATGGCATTTTTCATGTAAACCATTTCTAAAAAGATGTTTTTTAGAAATAGTTAACCTAAAAAATGAAAAAAATTCAATGCTTAAAAAACGAATTTTCAAAGTTTGAACATAATTTATTCCAATATTGAAACAAAATTGAATAAAAAAAAACTTATATTCAATAATTCACCAATAACTTAAATCAACATTTTACAAAAAAAGTATAATCTATTTTATTACACCCTATATACATCTTTCATTTAAAAACTTCATCTTGACTTTTCATATTAATGTCTGAAGATCATACCATTTTTCTGAATGGTAATTCATCTTATACTCATATACTGTAAGCAATATTTTATTTTATTGAATATTTCCATCATCAGTTGTACCATATTTTTCAGAGTGACTGGAGAAGAAATGAACTTATTTCGAAAGCTTTCACAAAAGTAAAAATAGAGTTTGATTAAAACATAGCTGCATCCCCCCAAAATATTTACATTCTATATACATATATATATATATATATATATATATATATATATATATATATATATATATATATATATATATATATATATATATATATATATATATATATATGTATATATATATATATATATATATATATGTATTTAAATTTGCATTTGAAGGCGTAGATGTTATTTACTTATCCATATAATAGTTTCGAATGATGTACTATGAGTACTAGGTTTCAAGGCTGATTCGGAACATCGGAATCCTATAAATCAAACTCTTATGCGGATTTTGGATGAAAATAATCATCATTAGCCACAATTACTGATAATATTTTTTCTACTTCGATTATGTACAGATAAGAGTCAGTTCTAGACAATTCATCTAATTCAGCACTAATTATTTTTTTTTTTGCAAGTACCCATTGTATTGTAATTATCATCACTAAGATAACATCTTGCGTCGAATAGCAGATTAGTATATATCCAGCAATATGTATCAAAGTACTCAGTACAAATTCATATAATATTCATCTCCAGCAAAATGGTCTCACAATATATTTTGTTATGTATAGTATTAGCTATCGTAGGAACGAGTTCAGCTCTTGGTACCAGTTTTGTTGATTGTCCAACTGTGCCAGAAGGGTAAGTTAGCCATTTTTGATGAAAATATTTTCATATTCACAAAAGACAGCCAGTATTGGTAGTAACCAATTTTGAGTAACACTGTAGGAATCAATAAAAATTTCATAATCAATCAAAAATGGAAATACCAATAAAATCAACATATATTCACGATAATTTTATTTGAATTTTTCAGGAAACCAATACGCGATAAGGAGGTTCATGT